>VACF01000601.1:0-41801 GCA_006891605.1 Pleurozium schreberi
TTTTGTTCTACATTCTATCTAATACATAGAAATTCTTATAAAATTCTAATAATGAATGCTTAGCATAGCAAGCACCAACCGCTAGTTATTCTTAAAAAAATATCTTTGTGGTATTGCGGAACTTTAGTTAGACTTTTCGCAAGCTCTAAATTTGCATTTTTGGGTCAAAAATACAACTAAAAACCTCCAAAATGACCAAGGTAGACATCCAATTGGGGACTACTTAAAAATAGTAATTTTTTTCAGAACAACTCAAAAACTCACACAATGTCTAAAACTACCACATACATCTTTTATTCAAAATTTATGTGAACCAAAATACAACACAAAATTTATGAGCAAAAAAACACTTGTCCGAGGCCAAAGGTACGAAAACTAGGACAAGTGTTTCTTGCAATCACCAGAGTGTTAAGCTCAAAAATTTAAAGAGGAATTAGAAAACTTAATAATATCTAAAAATAGATTCCATCTAAAAATTTTGGTCAAAATTTACTATTTTTAGTAGATTTTAGTATCTATTACTATAGACCTAATTATTACCGTGGTTATGTAGAATTCATATGGAAATTCTAGTTTTCTATGTTGTCCAGAATATCAGAAGTATACATTATGAAGATGAAGAAATCAATTGTTGTGAAAGATGAATGGAGATGGAAATAGGTTTATATAGAATATTGGGCTTCCCATCTGCCTGAAAAAGACCTATGCTCCCATAGGACAATTATTGGGCTTTACTAGATGTTGAGCAAGAAAAAAATTTAGTGAATGGAATTTATTTGAAATCAAATGAAGTTGTTCCATTGAGGTTTAGATTTTTATGATCAATCCCCACTTGTTGTTTGGTACCTCTCGGCGCTAAAAAGAGCCCCAAGCCGAGGCCAAAAAAATAAATACTCGGTGTTGCTTGGGGACGCCAAGAGGTACCAAGTAATAAGTGGAGATTTGTCATAAAAATTTCAATTTCAATGAAACAACTGCATTCGATTTCAAGCAATTCCTAATTAATGGCACAAATTATTTCCTTCTCAAAATCTAGCGAAGTCCAATAAGTAGCACGTTAAGGTTGTTCAAAAGCCCACGGTAATAGGTCCATGGTAATAGGTCAATGATAATATATAGGTACTAAGATTTAATAAAAATAATAATTTTGACCAAAATCTTTAGATGGAATCTCAAAAAACTAATATGCTCTCACACTCATAGAGTAACAACCCTACTATGATTAGAAACTAACATTTTGAACCTCAAAGAAAGAAAATCTTGTGAAACTCACAAATATTCAATCTGCAATTGATTTTAGAAGGAATTTTTAATTTTTGGTTTCAAATTTTATTGAAAAATATTGGTTTTTGTATTGGTTGACCAAAATATATGGRTATAATCTATGGATTATATTTCACAACTATTGTTTAAGAGTCATCATTAAATCTTTATCTAAGTTGCATTTCATAAAACRTCTTTGAATTTTTTGGAAATTTGGACTATCTTTTGGTCCCGGGGGTTAAAGAGCATAGCCTATGATAGTATAAACAACATCAATATCTCTAAATCCATTGTTTAAAAAGTTTATTTTGACCACTAAGTATAAGTGGAAATTATCTTGTTTTATTTATTAGAAATGAAATCACAAACCTTTAATAAGTTATAAAATTCTCAAATTTTTGAAATTATTGTCATTTTTTCAAATAAGAGTGAAGAATATTCATATAAAATACAACTTGTGCTTGAAACTTTTGAAAATTGTACCACRCAAGTATGTTATAGCTATTGAACATTGTGGTGTAATCCAAAATTCTATGTCATTCTAGGATTCGAAATGTAGTATACAAAGGTTGTAGGCCCAAAGTTCAAATAGTTTAGTAGTTTAATTTTACAATTTTTTTTTCAAATATTCAAACTGGAATACAAACATTTAGAAAACAAATAAGATTTAATCAACTTCAATTCATCATCTAAATTCAAATTCGAATAAGATTAATTTTTTTTTTTTCTAAAAATTGGATTTAGAGCAAGGAGGTATAGGTTGCCAAAATACATTGAAAAACATCTTTGTGATCCATTTATCTGTCATCTTTTTCCTTAAAAAAGTCAATGATACCTCAATGGACAAATTTCAACCAATTTGTGATGTAAATACATTCAAAGTGTTTTGAAACAAAAAATTGGATGAAAAAATGCAGTTTCTTCTTCACATTTTTCTCACCTAACATCATCTAAATACCAATTTTTAACCATAAAAAGATTGAGCAACTATTTTGTGACTGATGGATGGTCAAACAATACTACTCCATATAATTTACTCACAATAGGTGTTTCTTATTCAATTTTTCGGAAAATGTTCCTTGGAGTGTGTGCAACTCTTGGTCTTGGAAAGTCCCTAATTGAGAAACTAGAGAATATATTAGAGAATATATTAGAGAAGAAGATGGAAAACCCATGGATCATATACCATGCCTTTCTAGTGAATTTAGCAACTCCTACCAATTTGCTCTTCATTTGCATGAGATATGAATCTTTTCACTTTTTCTTCATTAACTCATACCAATTTCATTTTTTTACAAACAAGTTTCAATGTTTTTATTATTTATAGAAGACATGTGATTACATATCTAAGAAACAAAAATGGAACTACTTAGGTTTGATGTCATTTCTATTTTTCTTTCTACAAAATCAAATAGCAAAATCTAATTACAACTAAGAGATACCTATTTTTCAAAATTTGAACATTGTCACTCCAACTTTCGAAGCCTTTGTAAGGAAATTTTAAAACTTTTTGAAGATGCTTATTCAACAAAAGATTTGCATATGGATGTTTCTGACATATCTATGCAATCAAATTAAAAAATTTCATCACCAATGGTTGTCAATCAATTATCATGTAGAACTGTTAATTTCAAATGAAGTAATTCACCAAAAATATAATTTTACTTTTTTGAAATGCAAATTTGGTATATTTGATTGAAATTGCACAAGAATTGAATGTTTGTAATGCAAGACAAAAAGTACCATTTAGATTCTATATTATATAGAAGTCTTTGAACTAGCAGAATAGAAGGGACGATTGAGAGTTGCCTGGTACTAAGGTAGGATGCTCTAAAACCGATCGCGCTCTAAAACCGTTAACATGTAGTTCGTTTGTTCATTCTAAGGTAGAAATGTTGTCCCGCAAGACATGTCTTATTTTTTGTGACCTAAAAAATAAGTCATGTACTACATAACAACATTATCAACCTTAAATGAACATACGTCATGGATGTTAATGGTTTTAGAGTGCGATCGGTTTTAGAGCCATCCACTATATACAGTGCAGAATAGAGGGGACGATTGAGAGTTGCCTGGTACTACAGTAGTTTGCACTTTAGAATCCTGCCAGCTTTGGAATCCTTGGTGGTGGGGGGCATGATTTTTTGGGCCTACCTTACATGCCGGTATTACAGGCAGAGTCCAAGACARCTGAAGATTCGTCAGTTTGAATGTGAAGTTGTTGAAAACTGACGGAAGAAGAACAACAATTCTTGCAATTGAAATTCGCCCAATCATGTAAGAGCAGATTCAAATGCCTGTTCAGCAAGATGAGTGAGATACGTTTTGTCCTCATTCTGCTCAATATTCAATGAAAAGAAAAGTGAACGGCCGCTTGCGGCTGGGGAGTTTGTTTATTTTTTCTTGCAGTAAAGGTTCCCTTTATTTGTGTCAAAAAAAAAAAAAAGTGAACGAAAACACGAAGTAACATGGAATTACTATTTCTTTAAGAATTAAGGGAACATTTTTAAATTTGTGTAAAGATAGTAAGGTAGGAGGTCCTAAAATGGAGCAAGTTCTAAAACCAATCAGGCTCTGGAGGTACATTTTGCACTCTCCAATGTACAAGCAATCTACATTTGGGGAGGTGGTCAATTTTAGAGCCCTTTGAAATGCACTTTTTTGCAACTTCAAAAATTCATAACTAATTCCACAAAGCTCCAAAAAATATGAAACGACTCGGGTTAGATGCCAATTCCACTTGTCTTTCAAGGAAAATGTACTGAAAATTATTTCATCTTGCTTCAACCCTTAGATGGGTGTTTCATGGACCTCCTACCTTACAAGTAGAAMATGTCTCTCTTAGTGCAAAATGTTGGGACTTTGCACTAAGAAAGGTTTATTGCATTTAGAGAGGCAGTTATTAGRGCCACTTGTTTACATTAAGAAAGGCCATTATAGGGTCATGTGTCTTTTCATCTTGCATCATGTGCATGGGCTATAGCGTGGTGAAATGGGCCCCTCGCTTAACCACTCCAAGTCATTAAGGGGGTTTAATTAATACAAAACCCTCCTATTTAGGGCTTGATTAAGTTGCCTTCAACACCTATCCTACCTAATTTGGGGCCTCTGATTTCAAGTATGAATTCAAAATTTGCAAATTTTATCACATGTGGAAAATAAAAAATTTCAGAGTTTTCTAAGTGGCTGAGTGAGGGGTTAGCTCACCCCGGCCATGGATCACTTACTTTCTACAAACTCTCTTATTACATTTCGTTTCATTTGTGCCCCCCCTCCTCCCCCCCTCTAAAAGAAAAGAAAAACTCTTACTGCAAGGTTTGCACTACTGGAGTTTATAGTATGAGAGGTTCTACATGTACTCCATATCGTTTGTACTTAGAAAGCCACTTTGTGTATTAACTTACTAACTTCTCCCCAAACTTTGATGTCGACAACCTCGGTTGGTCCTCCAAATGTAAGTCAATCCTTGAACGACGCAACAAATGTTTTGTGTCCGATGACTGATACACAATCAAAGTGCACAGCACATAAGTGCAACTATTCATCCAGGGAATTAGGGGTGGAAAGGGAAGATCTTCTACAGTACTTTGACTTTCCCACGGTATCAAAATTGCTCATTTCCACAATCACGAGTCCATCCTTTAAGGGTTAACTCTTTAACTGTGCATGGTGTGTAGAACATAATTGCAACTTTCATCCTCGATATTAAGAGTGGAATGGGAAGATCATTTTTAGTAATTTGACTTCCATTGAGTATATTTGGCTTTTCAAAATAGATGATGTCACACAGTATCAAAAAGGCATGATTTCCACGACCACCAGTCTTCCTTCAAGGGTTAACATTTTTTGGAACCCTACACACTTCTTCTATAATTAGTATGTAGGGTTCCAAAAAGTGTTAACCCTTGAAGGACGGACCGGTGGTTGTGGAAATCATGCCTTTTTGATACTGTGTGACATCATCTACTTTCGAAAAGCTAAATATATTCATTGGAAGTCAAAGTACTAGAAAAGATCTTCCCTTTCCACTCCTAATAATGAGGATGAAAAGTTACAATTCCGTCCTACACGGTTTGATTCTTTGTCATCAGGCACAAAGCATCCACATGATTGGGCGTTTAAGGTAGCAACACCCATAACTGTCACTGTACCCACAACCGTCACTAGAGTTCTCTTAAATTGTCTCCTAAGGTACCTTGCCATGCTTAATTGTGATTGGTGGGCTCTAATTTTTTTAGATATTGGTGCTAGAATCAAGACAAATTTACTAGAGTGTGGTTTAGGGTGCCCTAGGAAGGTCTACTTTGAAAATTCATAGAAATTAAATGCCTTATCCAAAAATTCTATATGTTTTTTTGAAAATTCATGATTTTCAATTGCTAATCTAGAAAAAATATTTTCTGTACAAAAAGATGCCTCCAACTCTGCTGAATTTCTTATTTTGACGGTTATGGGTGTTGCTACCTTAAGAGTTAAGCTTCGAGCGGCCTTCGGCACATTTCCGAAAAGGGACCCTTCTACAACTGGTCTATAATGTTATTAATCAAATCCAAGGATGAGAATGCCAAGTTGGCTGGCACCGGTATTATATACCGGAATAGTTTTCAGAAACTATCGAGGGTTCAATTCCCTCTCTCTCCTTGTTAAAATAATAAATAATACGATAATTATATCACTATGACCTTGCAGCTGGGTCCTTTTGTCTTGTGAAATTAAGAGCCCAGTGTCAGTAGTTGCGTGTTTTAAAACCCCACCCTTCGGTGAGGTGTCACGAAAGGCCTAGGAAGAAAATCTTTGGGTTATAGAATGTCGACTCATGCTTACTTTTAGTTGAAAAATTGTTTTTAACATGTTTCCARTTCTTGGATTTGCATTGATRTGAAATCACTGTTATGCCAGAAATGTTTTAGGATTTATTTTTTGGAGTGTTGTTGAATTATCTTGYTGAAGCCTATGCATTTTGCAACTGATCTGTCAATGTTGATTTTTTTTTGTGAGAAACGAACAATTTTATCTGGACCACTGGAGAGAGTTCAACTTCTCCAATTTCAGAGCTTTTGGACAAAGTACTTAACAGATCGGGTGGTATGCGCAGCTGTTCGAACAATTTTATGCSTARAWATTSTAGKGAATGRTGTCARTGTCARGCASTTTCGCTGGAKTGTGAAGAAGCTGAGGGAAGACTTACTCCARGCAGGTGAAGCAGCTCCTCACAAGGTTGTACACAGAAAAGCTTACGCAAAAATCCTCAAGCATTTGTCGGAGAGGYTAACGACCTTGGATTCTGTGTCTACTCTCTCGTTGCGTCCACTAAGCTATGTCGACTGTTTGAACACGCTTATAGAAAACATAGAAAGTGGATTTGTCATTATGAAACAATCAGGGCTTGAACCAGATGTTTTCATAATGAGAGATAAGGAACCCGTCGGGTATTCAGAGCGTCTGTGTTCCTTGGCATCATATTTAATAGGTGACTACTAGTTCACCTATTAGAGAGGTACTGAATGTACACTAAAGTATACTAGAAGTGCTCTATGTAGAAATTCCCACACTACGAGGGTTTGTATGTCAGTAAGATTTTAGAGCAATCAAGTCTGCGGAGATAGGTTTGTGGAATGGAATCTGTCGAACAGCAGATTCCATATTTCCCCTTTCTTAGGTAGTGTGGGTGCTGTAGGTACAGTAGACTTGATCCCTGTCGATAAGATGGAGTGAGGCTTAGATTTGTCTACTTTTATATTCCTGTTTTTTTACGTTGTATGACATCATGTAACATATTTAATGCACCTATTTTAAATCAGCAGGAACTGCCTAATTATATGTAACGTAATCTTGCACACATTTTGTTACCGCTTGTTTGCTATGACGAATTGTAAATGCTTGTACTTGTGCAGAAACGCTTAGTACTATGTAAGCTTATGCTTGCTTGGATCTTATTTGCAAAGAACTGCTTCGGAGAGCATTCTTGCTGTGAAAGCCAATGAGGCTGTGCCCCCATCACATTAAAAAGAACACAAGATTCAATCATGAAGTTGGAAGGGAACCAAATAGTTCCACCTTCGGTTTCTGTGGGTACAAAAAGAGGAGCCCATTCCAAGTGGGAGTTTAAAATGCTAGCCTAGGATTTTATGTCTTTGATAATATTATGAAAATGCCTCCAAACCGCAACCCCCGCATGAAGAGTGGCAAGTCAAGGTAAGGATTCCATCTTTGTTAATAGCTTGATCAGCATAATGTTTGCTACACCTATATGTCCAAATGAACCAAATAAGAAAGCTTCTAAGTATATCCCAAGGTTGACCTTCATAGACAACCTTTTCTATCTTGCCAATACAATTAATCTCAAAACTCCCAAGTACAGCTTGTTTGTAGTTCTGAAAGATTGGAGCTTGAATACTAATTGCTAAACAGTTAACCCTCCTCCGTAACTCCCGAGTGTGTGAACATTCCTAGAAAAGATGATTGATAGTTTCTTTTAGACACAAGCACATCGAGCATCCAATGAATGCAAATGGGATTCTCCAACTTAGCCACTCCCAGTGACAATGCCTTTGTTGAGAATTTGTCATGTGAATGTTGCATGTTTTCTAGGTCTTGAGTTATGCCACATTAGTTGAAAGACCTTAATCTAATGCTCAAAATAGTGTTTGTCCTTGGGTACTCGGACTCCCGTCGGTTGCTCAACTACCAGTGAGAGTGTGCATTTGTATCCCCTTTTGGATGTGTAAGAATAGAAAAGGAACCTCTTTCAGAGCGTTCTTGCTGTCTTAATTAGCACAAAATTTGAACATTTTTAATCTCCTCAAGGATTGAGATTTTCATGGTTTTATAACAATCCATAATGTTTGATCATAATGTGAAAAGTATAAGTCATGCACTTCCAAATTCAACATCACCAGAATCATTGAAGAACATTACATTGTATTTGTTGGGTCAAAATTAAGTACTCCATAAAAATTTGAGCTAAGGTCTCTGTACAACCCTCTCAAAAATTCCAACAATCAAGAAGCTCAATTTGGGCTTTTGAGGTTATGGTTTTTCAATGTTTATATGAAAGGTTGCAATTTGGGTACTTAATTTGCAAAGAAGAATCCAAAAACAATGCCAAAGGTGGTAGAGAATTTTGAGCCTTCATAACAATGGTATTGTAATAGATTGTTAGAGCATCTCCACTACAATCGAATTGGTAAAAGTGGCAATAAGGTAGTCTACTCTCTAAGCGACCTTTTAAGGATTGGTTTGCCTTTCTCATGGGCTTTTGTGGACAAGAAGATTTTTAGCCTATTTTAAAAATAAAAAAAACAATGGATGTAGCATGTAACACAATTGTTCATAATTTTCCAAGAAATATTGAATTAGTTATAATTTTTCAAAGATGTTGGTCCTAGGCACCTATTAATGACAATAGGTTTGGCAAAATGCATACACATGTGGCTTCTATAGAGAGATGGAGAAACCAAAAAGAATCATCAGGACTTGCAAAAAATAACAGGTGAGGGTCCTAAATGTGTCATTTTTTTTTTCTAAGTTTGATCTATGTTTGAATTGTGTTAATCCCTAAAGTCCCATTGTTCCCTAAAGGGACAAAATGTATTTTGAAGTATATATATTTTGTTTTTGAATCACTTTGTAGCTTAAAGTTTTTTCATTTGAGTAGGTTTAGAAATCGAATTTCACCTCCAAATGTGTTTTTAAGAAAATTTCAGCACCTTTTTTCAACACTAAAACATTATAATCTTTCAATCTATAAAGTCAAATGACCCCAAATTTGTTCCACACCATCTACAACATGCACACTACAATATTGTACGGTTGAAATCTTCATACCTTACTCTAATTTTGACTTTTCAGACTTGCAAAGGCAGGCGGTTTTTAAGCCTGGTTGGACCTCTGACGTTCAGGGGTTAAGTAACTCCAACCAAGAACGATGTGACCGTGAGGCTCTATCCACTCCAACTAAACTCCAACCAAGTTGTGTAGTTTGAATGCAGTTGTAAGGTAGACTGCTCTTAAAGCGACCATTTAAGGGCTGGTCTGTTTTTTCGTAGGTTTCCATGTGCAACAATATTTTTAGCTCATTTTTCAGAGAAAGAAAAAATGATGAGGAACTTAGCACAAGTGGTTGCATATTTTTTCAAGCATTTTTGAATTACATATGAATTTTCAAAGATTTGAGGCATAGGCACCTATTTGTGACCATAGGTCTTTCAAAATCTGTCCACTTGCAACTTGTAAAGAGATGGGAGGAAATGATAGACAATGATTGGCTCTTGCAATAGAAAAGAATTTTTTCTTGATTCATTTAATGGTGAATATGGTCCATTTAAGGATCACCTCATATCCATTCTACAGCTATTTATATGGTCGTTTTCAACTTTCAAGGAGATGGTGGCTTTAAGAGCAGTCTACCTTAGATAGGATTTGGAAACTCAAATTCAAAAAACCAGAGAGTCGATGTCATAGTTTCTGTCCAAGGACGGAGCCAATAAAGCTGAGACTGGAAGATACGCTCCCAGGGCTTTCCTTCAGTCCCTTTCCTTCCCTTCCCTTCCCGTGGGGCTGGCCTCCTTTGGCGTGTCCACTTGTCTTTCTTTCTTGACTTCCACGAGAACAAAGTTATCGTCCGACTGTATCTGTGGGAGGAGGACCTACGTGGCAAATCCTGCGACATAGCCTTCCGTCTTCACTTGGACGGGGCTCCACTTCTTCTGCTGCTGCAGGCGTCGACGAGCAGTTGCCATTGCGGCTGTCGGCGAGAAAAGGTCGGAAGTGGAGGAGGAGACTGCAGCTCCCTATTGCACAAGAGTCGGACGGACTGCGCTGGGCGAGGGTGAACTGACCCCCACATTGCCTCTTTTATTTACCCCTGGGGAAAACATTTGGGGAAAACATTGGAATTATTTTATTTACCACATACAACAAAATTTGCAAATCCTGAATTCATAATTGCAATCAGAGTCCCCAAATTAATCAGGGGACATGAAGAAATACAAAATTGACGCGGCACAAAATAGGGGGCAATTTTTACATTTACCTTCTGAGAGGGGCAATGAGGGGGTCAGTTCACCCTCGCCGACTGTGCTCACAATCTACACTAAATAAGCCAGGACGTTAAATCCTCCATTTGAAGTAGGTCGAGCATGTTGAAATTACCCTGGATAAAAACGCTGGAATTTTTTATTTTTCACATGTATTTATTTTTTGCAAATTCTGAATTTATATTTGCAATCAAAGACCCCAAATTAGTTAGAAGGGGTCTACAGCATATCCTAGACGCGGCTCAAAATAGGGGGCTTTTTTTTACTTTTACCTCTAGTGAATCCTCCTGGGCCCACTTTGAATGGAGGATTTAATGTCTTGCCTAAATAAGGTAGGAGCACCCAATGGCGTCCATACACCTAACCGCGTCAATTTCTACACCTAACAGTCATTTCAGATGATAAATGTATGTAGACTGTAGATAGCTTATTTTTTTGACCTAAATGATAAACTGTATACAATTTATCTACATTTATGTTTTAGAATCAATACTTGATATAGAAATCAATACTTGACATAGAAACTGACACCATTAGGTGCATGAACACCATCGGGTGCTCCTACCTTAGTGAAATTAGGTTGCCTTAGAATGGCTAGGACGAACTAAACCCCCTTATTACCTCTTTTTTTCCACCTCTGCAGAATACATTGGGGGGGTTCTGATCTGATTACCTCATATGATAAAATTTGCAAATTATCGATTCATATTTGCAATTAGAGGTCCAAGATTAGCGAGGGGAGGTGAAGAAATACACAATTGATGCGGCACAAAATAGAGGGCAATTTTTACATTTACCTTCAGACAAGGGCAATAAGGGGGTCAGTTTCCTTACAATTAGATTGCCTTACCCCAAGAAAGGTACTTTGCAAGCCATCAAAGTCAACAAATATTTCTACAAGTACTTCCATTTGTACACATGAAGGTTCATGAGTTCCAACTACACCAATAACTAATTCAATAGTACTGCATTCTTCTTGTACATTACAATAACAATAAATATTTAGATAGTGTGGAATGCTGAGAAATTAGTGAGGGGTGACCTAATTTCACTAATCAGTGTAGGCCATTTTTCATTGGTAGTCACCAAATTTTTTTGATTTGCTAGACCAATAGGTGCATTTTTTTCCCTACAATTAATAGTGAAGTCATACAGTGGACCTTTTAGGTTTGCAATATCCCGAAAGGGTTAACCTTGGAAGGATGCCAACCTATGAACAATGTAGTCACTTAAAAATAATTTGATCTCTAAACCAGTAGGTGCATTCTTCATTTATGTCTACCACTTTTGGGTTGCCATGTCTTTACAAGATTAAAGGAAAACTTGCATGCACTTAGAATCTACCACTGAATCTTGCATAAAAGACAAAAGAAATTTTAGAATTCGATACAGAAATGTGCAATGGTTGCAAGACGAGAATCCAAATTTTGGGGCAAATTTTTGGGGAAAGGCTCATGTAAAGCGAGGTGTTCTAAGTTCATGAAATTTACATTTAACATTGGCCATAATAAACTTATTGATTGCATTTAGCTTGACAACAAGGCAAAGTTACTTTATCCCTCCTCACATACATGTAAAAGCATCATGAAACTAGGTAGAGACAATTTCATTTCTAGAAAGATTTTTTCTTCACTTTTTTTCAAAAATTCTCATAAAAATCAATTTTCCTCAAAAAAATCTAAATTTTTTCTGAAGTACAGAAGACATGTAATATAATCTCTGAAAAATAAACATAAAATTTTTCTCACATATCTATTTCCAAAATGGTAACAAATTGAGTGATGAACACCAAGGCTCTGAATCAGTGGTTATAGGTCCGTCCTTTAGGGGTTAAGGGGTTAAGTTAACTTAGTTCTGTAGTCCACCAGCTGGCATTATTCCCACGTTCGAAGAAAATCCATCCTTCCCAGCCTAGTTGGGGGCCCCGTTACTTTAGGGCACAAGTCTCTGCCTGATCTCGGCCCCGCCACTCAGAATTTATGATAAGGGGGGACTGATTCACCAGTAACTTACCACTCATTCAGTTACGTTACAGGCAGTAGTTAAATTAGTTCCACCCAAATCAACCTACATGAGTGGTCCGGGCCAGAACTGACCCCCTTGTTGCGGCCGGGGCGCTCAGCCACTCCAAGTCATTCCGGGGTGCAAGTAAAATGAAAAGCCCCTATTTTGGGCTTGAATAATTTACCTTGTACACCGCTCCTAGTTAATTTGGCTGGGGTGAACTGACCCCTCGCTTGGCCACTTGGTAAAATCCCGTATTTTTTTTACTTTCCACGCATGAAAGAATTTGCAAGTTGCATTACATGAGATTTGAGGCCTCCAAGAGATTGCGAGTTTCCAAACTACACGAATGCAGAAAATTGCGTCACATCAGCGCTATGAAGTGTCTGAGAGTCTACCATGTCATTCTCATTCTTCTTCTTTTTAAACTTCTTTTTAGATTTTAAGCAAAAAATAGAAAAATAAAAAATTGGAATGATTGGAATCTTGACAGTAATCAATCATTCTTAAACAGGGCTGAAACAACATCGGAAACAGGGCTGAAACAGCCCTCCGTTGCCCTCACATCTCATGTAATGTGAATTCATATTTGCAATGAGAGGCCCCCAATTAGTCAAGAGGGATGTACAAAGTAAACTAATCGGGCCCGAAATAGTTTTTTTTACATTACTTGTACTCGTGGAATTACTTTGAGTGGCCGAGCAAGGGGGCTAGTCCACCCTCGCTCTTAATTTGGAGCCTTTGGTTGCAAATAATAATTCCAAATATCCAAATTTTATCATGTGTGGAAAATAAATAATTTCAAGGGTTTCTCGAAGGGCCAAGTGAGGGGATCAATTCACCCTGGCCCTTATTGCCCCGTCAGAAGGTAAATGTAAAAATTTCCCTCTATTTTGTGCCGCGTCAATTTTGTATTTCTCTACATCCTATAGCTCATTTGGGGCCTCTAATTGCAAATATGAATTTAAAATTAAAAATATGGCCAATGTATTTGCTTATAAGATGAAGGTAACCACCAAAGAAATTCTTAAAAAGATTCTTTGAGTGGAAGAACTAGAACACCAAACATGAAGAAAATAGATACTTTGATGTAATAATTAGTTCAAAATAGGAAAATAAATTAAATAAACAAAATGAAAATTGTGCATTTGTAACAATTCTATAGAGTGAGATGGTCGTTTTCCAAGAGAATTACCGTAATGATATTTTAAATGTTTCAA
Organism: Pleurozium schreberi; assembly: GCA_006891605.1. Lineage (NCBI taxonomy): Eukaryota > Viridiplantae > Streptophyta > Bryopsida > Hypnales > Hylocomiaceae > Pleurozium > Pleurozium schreberi. The sequence continues at coordinate 13,526 of VACF01000601.1, forward strand.
AATGCTAGGAGAAAGAAGCTCACTTTGTAGACTTTCACACCATCCAAAATAAATTATTTTTAGAATTTTTGGGACAATAGCTACAAGTTTACTAGAAGACTATCTTCTCCAAGAGTTTTAGCTCAAAAGATGTTTTTACATGTACTAAATAGTATTAAAAAACTCCAAATTGCCACAAGTGTGACATAAAATTGAGGCCCATTTGTGGACAATAAACTATTTTTGAAAATTACCAAAAACAATAGTCAAGGTGAATAATACTCATGAATACATTACCTATAAATCTCAAGTCATTTGGAGCCAAAACACAAAATTTATGGCCAAAAAACAGATCAACTTGCTAGGTGTGACAAAATAGTATATGTGTTTCTTGCAATCACCTTTCACCAAAATACTTTGATTATTGTATTAATAGGTGCATTCTTGGTTTTTATAATTAACAATGAAGTCATTCATTGAACCTTTTAGATCTAAAGCATCGTTGTAGATAAGACCTATCACCAAGGTAATTTGCCATAAATGATTTGATTTTGGCTCAATAGTTTCATTCTTCATTTTTATAGTGATCTCAAAAATCATTTGTCGACCATTTTTGGGTAGCATTGTTAAGGACAAGATTTTCAAATTTCAAACAAATAATGTCCTAAGCACGCTAAAATGCATTTTTTCATCCACCATCTTCTTTTTACAATTTTTGTCTTAATCTTTTAATATTTATATGGTGTAGATTTTGAAGACTTTGTTTTGCAATTATTTTATAATTTAGAGGTCAATGGAAGGTTTAGCCTCAAAAATTAACTTTTTTAATTGAAAAAATGAGTGACCCTTCAAAAACAACTTATATAATATTGTGAAAGTTACAAATATTTAATCTATGATTGATTTTAGAAGGAATTTTTAAATTTTGGTTTCAAATTTTATTAAAAAATATTCGTTTATACACTAGTTGATCTGACCACATGGATATGATCCACGTATCATATCTTACATTTATTGTTTGAGATTCATTATTAAATTGTTCTTCTAAGTTGCATTTTATAATATATCTTTACAATTTTTGGAAATGTAGACTCGGGGAGATCACTCCTTATAATTTAAGGTACACACCTGAGTTAAGAGGTTATTTGATGTAGGGCTATTTACCTTCATTGTTGTATTTAAGATGACCCTATTTTTACATAAAAAAATATTACGAGCATATTTTCAATACCCTATAATTTTTTATAAATTCTTTAAATGTTTTTTATAGTTGGACTAGCTTACATCTAAAACTTATATGTCCAATTTTTCATATACATACACAATGTACACTATAAGACCATGTTCACTATAAGACCATGTTCATTATAAGACCATGTTCACTATAAGACCATGTTCACTGCAAGGGTTAATGCAAGGATTGGGGTTGGTTGAAGAGCCATCAATGAGACAATTTTGTTCACGTGGGGTCTTTTCTTCAAGGATGTAAAAGGGGCCACGGCCTCATTGGTAAACAATGTTACGATGGTCATTTTCATTTCTTAGAAGAATATTTGGAGGGATTTCACWATAGAAGTAAGCAAGTAGCTTTTTGTGGGACTTTGGCCACAAGAAAAAAAGTGAATGCTGCCCGTCCGTCTGACCTTGTAGAAGATAACATAGAACCCATTGGGTGATACCTCCCAAAACACGCCACGTCAACACCTCCCCAAGACCCTTCCTCCACCCCCCCCCACCGAAAAAAGCCACCCCCAGTAAACCCGATAAAGAAAAAGACGACGAACCTCCCCTTCCCCTGAAAAGAAAAGAAAAGGAAACACGATCAAGCGGATTCCTGGAAAGAAACAGAAAGCCCCAGGCACTCATTTCCCCTTCCCCGCCCGAGGCCGCAGTCAGGCAGGGCGGCTGGGCTGGGCTGGGCCGCACTCATAGTAAGTTACTCTTTTGTTGACCTTCCCACCACGATTGCATTGCTTCGGCTGCTTCGTTTCCTTTCCATGGATGCTTTCTTCCCCAATTGCTGCCGATTCAATGACCTCATATAGCTCCACGAACACAGTTCTCTTTTCTCAAGCAAACTSKGGGACAATAATTTGAGTTCGCGAAGAGTTTGGGCGAAGGGATTTCGTCATCTCTCCTGGCGCAGCACACCATCRTCTTCATCGGCAGGTACGAATTGAGGCTTGCGTCGTCATTGGAGWGTGAAATTTCGGAATGAAGAGGGGATGGCGAAATGAGGGAGTGGCGGAATGAGTCAAGACATGTTCTGCTTTTGGTTTTGAAGTTGTGGTGGCTTGTTGTGCTTTTGTGACGGGAGAGTGAGAAACTGTGTGTTGTTCCGTAGTTGGAGTGGATTTYGAGTTTTGGKTKWGCGTGAGTTTYGTTGCGGTGGCTGTTGGAATGTTTGAAAAGGTTTCTTGAGGTTTTCTTGAAAAGGTTTTGGGAGCGAGGTTTCTTGATTTTGAACGGCTTAAGGTTATTCGTTGGCTTGCTTTAGCCGTGCGAACTTCGTCGTTTTGAGTCTCTTTCGAATTGGTTGCGGGCTTGCGGTTCTGACGATTGGCCTAAATTTAGCCGTGATTATATGGATTTGGCGGTTTAATAGCAATCTTGGTCGGACGCTGKGAAGATGTTCTTGAGGATTCTGGTTTTATTGAGAATCTGATCGGTGCGGTTTGAAAGGTAGATGATAATTGGARARCATGCTGAGAGCATGACACCGACCGCCGTGGAATTAGTCGTCTTCTCATGAGGGTGCTCACGATCAGTGCGTTATTTTCTTAGGGTCTGAAAAGACTGGTTTTCTTCAAAACGGCATCCCTTTCGAATACATTTGACTGACAAGGCGGCAACATTATGTGCACAGAGACTATTGTGTAGCTTACTGGGATATAATTCAGTTTTWGCGTTGCTAWTCGTTTAATCGCTTTCGAAATTGTTTGCGGCGTTGATTCTCGAAATTATGAAGTGATTTGTGCATTTGGGTGATTTTTTATAGCGATCTTGGACGGACTCTGTTAACGGTAATCTTGACTTTTCGCATTTATTGAGAATCTGATCGGCGCGGACGTTGAAGATTCGAAAAGTAGAATATAAATGGAGGGCGTGAAGAGAGAAAGACACCGAGGGCAGAATCGTTAGGCTTTTCATGAAATTGCGTGAGAATCGGAGCCTTATTACCCTAGGGTCGACAAGGGACTGGTACACGACAGCCATTTCGAATTTATTTGGTTGATAAGGTGGCAAAATTATGGAGCTTAGAGACTATTGTGTAGGCTTACGGGAAGAAGGCTCAGTCACAGAAGTACTCATGTAGGGTCACCATTCTTAGATTTCTGGAAGTGTTTTTTGTTGGGTTTGTGCCCCTGGCAACATTTATGACTATTAATTGAGAGGACGCTGCATCGTAAACATCCATCTTAAGTCCGTCTGGTGTCAGCTGCGACGTACATAAGATTTTGTTCTTGGAAYAAWTGACCTAGAATTCGTCTATGCTCTRATGAATCCRTCGTTTCATGCTTCGTGAATTTGTATTGCACAATTATATTGTCGGTGATCAACACCAATTTTCCTTTCGATATCCTCCTGTGCACTCCCAGATTTCGAAGACGTCATTTTTTTCCCTTGTTTGTATATGAGTGGATTCACATCTTCCTCTGATTKCCATTTTCTTGGGGGTCATGTGATACCTATTGCTAGTGACACTAACCAGTTTTGACCGTTCTGTGAACAGRAATTCAACCGAAAGATGATGAAGTCTCCAAGCCGTACACGTTGCGGCTTGGTGAGTCTTCTCTTCATCCTGTCACTTGCACTTACACCATCATTTGCAAGGACAAGAATTGATGGACCTATCAAGGTGGTTGTAGTGATGGTTATGGAGAATCGATCATTTGATCACATGTTAGGGTGGCTCAAGACCTTGAATCCTGAAATTGATGGATTGACCGGCAAGGAGTGCAATCCCAAAAACACAACTGATCCTGMTTCGGAATTGGTATGCGTATCCGATATTGCCGAGTTTGTAGATCCGGACCCTGGACACTCGTTCCAAGCAATTCAGGAGCAGATATTTGGGGGGAATGTTACATCTGCAAATCCTCCCCCCATGAACGGTTTTGCTCAGCAAGCAGAGAGYATGTACTACGAGGGCTTCTCTAAAACAGTGATGAGTTCCTTCAGGTAAAAATTCTCATAACGTTCTCTTAGTCGATCTTATCCAGAAGAATTCTAGTGGTATATTTGTAATATTGAGGGGGCCCTGTCGAAAGGTTGGAAGGTGTTTGTTCAAATATCAATCTGCAGATTCTCCTGCACTGAGCAATATCCTCGTGGAGCTTATTTTGAACGTCGAAGTTCTTGGTACTTAATGTCCTTGCCATGCTATGTGATACAGGCCAGAGGTCGTCCCTGCATAYAAAGCCCTGGCTTCGGAGTTTGCAGTCTGCGATCGCTGGTTCGCATCCGTGCCCACTTCTACTCAACCTAACAGGTTTTATGTGCATTCGGCAACCTCGTTTGGGGCCATGAGTAACGTGAAAGAGGAATTAGTTGCAGGGTTTCCTCAGAAGACAATTTTTGATTCAATTATGAATGCTGGTCATTCCGTTGGAATCTATTATCAAAACATCCCTGCAACTTTGTTCTACCGCAACTTGCGCAAAGTAAAATTTGTTAACAAGTTTCACGATTATACCCTCAAGTTCAAGCAACATGCAAGGCGGGGGGTCCTTCCGAACTACGTGGTTGTGGAGCAACGGTACTTCGACATGAAAATGCTTCCAGCAAATGATGACCATCCTTCTCATGATGTGTCCGAGGGTCAAGCTTTCGTGAAAGAAGTTTACGAAACCTTGCGTGCTAGCCCACAGTGGAAGGAGATGCTCTTTGTAATCACATACGATGAGCATGGAGGGTTTTATGACCATGTACCAACGCCAATGAATAATGTTCCAAATCCAGATGGGCTGGTTGGTCCTCCCCCGTTCTTCTTCGACTTCAAGAGGCTGGGGGTGCGGGTGCCCACTCTCATGATATCTCCTTGGATCAACAAGGGTACTGGTATGTGCCTACCTTTCTTTTTTGTCATCTAACATGTGTCCTTAATGTTCCTTGTCTGATTTTAGATGGTTAAAGGATCGTTTGGAAGTCTTGCTTGAAGTAAATGCTACCTCGAAAGCTTTTATTCTCTTGAGGATGGCAACGTGCATTGGTTCATGTGAAAGAGAAGCGTGCTTACAATTTACTTTTTCTTTTGCAGTGGTACATGGACCTGAAGGTCCGACTCCTGATTCTCAGTATGAGCATTCATCGTTGCCGGCCACGGTCAAGAAGATATTCAACCTTAAGGATGATTTTTTGACAGCTCGGGATGCGTGGGCAGGGACATTTGAGCATGTTGTGACTCACCGCAAGTCACCAAGAACAGATTGCCCCAGTATGATCCCTTAAAATCCCTTACTTTTTTATGGTATACCTTGCCCTTGAAAGTATTATGACATAAAATTTCGAAATTTGCGTTGATTGCTCGAACAAACAAGTAATACCGAGTATGCATCTTATGATGACCTTTTCTCTGCTATGCAGTGGAGATACCGAGCGCACCGTGGTCGTTGCGCCACTCACCATCCAATGAAAGTGCTCCGTTGACGGAGTTTCAGGAAGAGCTGATTCAGCTGGCATCCCAATTAAACGGAGATCACCAACGTCCCGAATATCCTCATCTTGGGAAGTCCATGAATGTGGGTCAGGCTCATGCATATGCTACAAGTGCTCTGTCCAAATTTCTTGAGACTGGAAGGGCGGCTTTGAGAGCTGGAGTAGATCCTGAAACAGTGATTGAAATAACACCCTCTGTGATCGAAACAACACCCTCTGTGATTGAGAGGCAGGCAGCAGCAGAGGGCTCAGAGCTTCACGACAACTTGTGATGCTTTTTTGCGGATACTCTGTACCATAGCATTCACAATACAGAAAGGAACTCAAGGGTGCGACCAGCAGATTCAAATGTCGGAACGGGAAGAAAAAACGTGGATTTGGGGGGGGGGGGAGATAGCAACTAAAAAAGACCTAAAATTTTGAAATTGAAAACATTTTAATGATTTTGAAACTTACCTTTCATTATAGATAGCAACTAAAAAAGACTTAAAATTTTGAAATCTAGTATAGATAGTATACTCTATGCGAAGGCAAGATTTGTCATAAATTAAGTCATTTTTGCAAAAAAGTGCCACATGTCATCTTGAAAATGGTGTGAGGTGACACAACCCCTTGAGAATTCAACATAGAAATTCAATTTCAGCACATGAGTTCCAAATTAGACCTTCACGTATAGCGTATGGTTTTCATGTGTGTAATCAATCCATTTCTTTGTAATTTTAGGAGGTTGTCTTTTCTATGTGTGTACTTTCTTTGTATGCCTAAGCCTATGACCACTGTAATTGGTCACTGGAAAAGGTGTGGTCATACTCAACTAAAAAACAAGGGAAAACTTTAGACTCCTAGAACTAGATGCACAAGAAACTACAATTGTTTTTGGTATTCTCTAAATGAGATGAGCTCAAGATTGTGCATAAAATCAACTTAACTCCAAATACCAATTTGTTCAAGTAGCTTCTTAGTTGTTTCATTATTGGATAAATTTTCAAGTAAGTTGCCTTATTTAACATATGGATACAATACTAAAAATTAGATTGTAAAATCAATACTTAATATTGAATGTCTCGTCTATCAAGATATTATGCATGTGCATAAAATCAACTTAGACTCCAAATACAAATTTGTTGAAGTAGCTTTTTAGCTGTTTCATTATTGGATATCTTTTCAAGTAAGTTGCCTTCTTTAACATATGGATACGATACTAAAAATTAGATTGTAAAATGAATACACAATTTTGAGTGTTTCATCTATTAAGATATTATACAGGTTGGTGGAGCAAGTTCATAAATATTTTAGAGAAATTTTTAAAATTCAAGTACATCACATTCAAAGTAATTTCATTCACTTGCTTCAAGTATTTTAGTTGTTGAACCTTTATTAATTTCTAAACTCATATTTAATTTGTCCTTATATTTTCTTCTTTTTTGAACTATATATTTTAAGTAATCAACTTCATTACATGTTTTTTGAGGCTCGGGGAGGGTTGCGAGTTCTGTGCTCCGTTCTTGCATTTTTGCAGCACTGCAGCAGTAGCTTGATGTGGCGAAGCGACTGCCACCTCAGACTCTTTTTTTTGTAAAAGAAAAAAAAATCTCTTTTTTTACATTTTAGGACCAATTTTTTTTGATGTTGTAATTATTTTTCTGACAGCAGCCAACCGTTCCATCATTGCATTGAGAACAACAAGGGGAACATGCCTAAAACGGCCCTCTAGAGGCCTTGTTTCTCATCTAATGCCTTCCTCAGTCTTCAATTTTGTATGACACATGCACAACAACTTGACCAAATCCATCTCTAAAGCAAGTTCAATTAAAGTTGTTATACAATCTCTTTTCCATCTTTTCTAGATCTCACAAAATTCTTAGGTTGAATGGAATAAACTAATCATCTTTCAAGAAATTGTTCTTTTACTTTTCCAAATTTTTGTACAAAAAAATTAGTCAAGACTAACAATGAGCTTGATTGGCACTTTCTATTAAAATGATAAATTAATTCATAAAATTGGTGCAATTAGTAAATGATCACAACTGATTGTTGTTTTACACATCAAATTACAATGAAGCCAATTTGTAAAAAGAATATATAAGAAAGATTAAAATTGTGAACCATACCAAAGTAATGATTTAATAAAGACACCAAAAATTAAAAGTGTCTCATGAATGACTTTCCAAGAAATTAGAAGAATAAAGAATGCACCTATTCATTTAGAAATAAGATAATTTTCATCTAACAACCACAACTAAAACCATGGGAAAAACAAGTTTTATACATGAAAAAATTAATGTATAATAAGTGAAAAATCTTTTAATTTTTACTTCCCTATAGTATACACTTCCTAATTTTAACTATAATTCCAATTTTGAAGTGTTAGTAATAGAATAGAATGTGCAATTTTGGTGCACATTCAAAAAAATTGATTCATATGTAATAGCACAATAAATTTATGGTAGAATGCACCATTTGTTTCATGGATAGACACAAGAACTATATTATCATACAAAACAATTTCAAAATGAAAATGATGAGACCCTCATTGCCACAATGTTATTCAATAGGGCTAGAAGTATCTCACATTAGAATCAAAGAATCAAAGTTTTCCATTGAAATTAGCTAGATGCTGAAAATGCAACAAAACATGTCAAGAATAAAGAAGAAATCAAATATTGACAAGTTATGGGAGGCAATTCATTCCTGATCATCCCCCATTTTGGCAGGGTAGGGTGGTCTATTTCCAATCAGTTTTGACGCATTATAATTGAAAATAGGACTTGTGTTTGGTAAGATGGCACTTGGTAATGAAGCACTCTCAATTCACGCTACAATTTTCTATCACAAGAATGAAGCACTTTTGATTTTACAACCACTCCTTGGTTGGAAATAGAATGACCTATATGACCAATATGGGAACAACAAAATCTTCACCTAGACAATTCATGATAAATTTGTTTTGGGAAAAAAAAATCTAAAATAATATGAAATCCTTTTCAAATCTATTTTTGTACATGAAAAAATTTGTCACCTCAACATATCCACACTCTAGGTATGTTCAATTGCTTTAATCCCTTCATGAGGTTGCAACTAGAATTGGCCTATGTTTGGGCATATTCAACTATTATAAGATGTGTAGTAGAATGGATGTCTTTGCAAACACGTACAACTTGAATATTGTGGGCAACAATTTAAGAAAAAATTAGTTTATTTTTGGGAAAAAAAAAGATCATCCTCTCTATTCTAGAGCCTTTTTTGTGACTGTGTTTGGGTATAGTATTGAAATGTCTATAGAAATGTTTGTAAAAATGCTTAACCCCTAAAGATCTTTGACTATGCTTTCACCAAAAACGCTCCAAAACTGCCATTTCTAGTGCAAATACCAAATTTTAGAAAAAAAACATTTTTGTACAAAAGTAACTATAGGATCTTTTACTAAAATACTTTGGAAAGATGTGGAAAAAATTTCAGATTTTTTCACCATGTGGATTGCAAGATATACCACAAGGTCCAGCACAAAAAAGAGAGAGGCATACCTAATACACCACAATAAAATTTCAGTGATCTCTCAACGCTTTCACATAGCAAGCCCACATGATGTACTCCCGTGAACTCGATTGCTGATGCAAAAGTTCTATTAGCAGATTGTGAGCTCAAACTAAGTACCATTGCATCACGTTAAATCCCTTGATCCCTTCATTAAGGACCAAAGATCAATGGTTTTAAAATGTTCAAATCAGTTGATCGTATTGTGAAAAAAACAATTCAGATTGTCCAGGTTTTCTATCACCAAAAAGTTCAGTGAAGAGCATTGCATGTATTGGTCAAAACTTGAATAAAATTGAACAAAAGAAAGTCTCCATACGACATACTCAAAACTGTTATGGAATTTAAGAAGATTAGTGAAAGACCGTACCTGGCACAGCAGCTTTCGAGCTATCGTCAGACCAATTCTCGATTTCTCGCTTTATTGCTGATGAAGCCGGCGCCATTTTACTGATTGTAGACGATCTGCCCACTTTTCTGCCGATTCTTTGCAACTCTCTCGCGCTCAGGTACTGTAGGCCAGTTTGCCAGCGCAAATGGCTTCCCCAAGGGATCCTACTCTGCATACAGCCTTCAAAATTAATTTATACCTTTACACAACGACACATCGCAACCTTATCAAACTTGTACTCAGTTCAAGTGTCACAGAGATGCATGCAACTGCTGCACTCCTTTTTTGCCATCTTCRTTCATACAATACTCACAATGCACCTTTTTCCAGACTGTAAAGCTCTCAATGATGTGTACATATTTGTGTMTACTGACCTCATAACGACGACACATGACCTAGAAATAATTGACCTTGAAGATCTGGGTCTCAAAACTAAAGCAAGATTCGCAATTCTGAACAGAATAGTTCAAACAGAGGCTTAAAAATCAGTTATTGTCCACCCCTGAAGGAACAAGGACTTCATAATTTGCAAATGACCCAAATTTCAGAGATAATGTTGACAAAATAAGATTTGAAAAGATCCAAATTTCACATCACCAGAATCAATGAAGCCATGAATAAATTCGAACAAAAGAAATTCCCGTGAGACTATTCAAAACTGCTCAATTGAACATAAGGCCCAATTTAGGTTTATCGCCTCTCCACATTAAGGTCTACCAGATGCAAGAATCTACTGAACCGATTGAAAACATGTAACGGCATCAAACATCTTTACATTACACCAGAATTTCAATGCACTGTTCAAGAACAAAAACATGAATAGCATGACATTGCCCGGATTAYTAAACATGCGTAAGTTGGGCTTCTGTCAGATGACCACAAGACGATRCATTACGAATTAGAAATATCAAAMACACAMTGAMATGAATTCTACAGGAACCGAGCATGAGGAGTAGAAATAGGGTTACATATATTCGATCAGCAAGTGAATTACCGAGGGTACCCAAGAACGAGTACAACACACAGAGCTCATTGCTGCTTCCATCTTAAGATAACGAAACGCGTTCTACATTGCAAGGTATCAGTCAAGCCCTGTAAGTTCGTGATCCATCGATTCTACAAGAAATTCGCAGACACAACGGCAGCAATGGATGACCCCATTTACCAGTAGCCGCAACGCAATTCTTCCGGCACACACCTGACTGCTGGATTTGGCAGAAATGCAATGCGAGGATGCTTGTTGTCCTTGTCAGTCACACAAGAATCTGGCAGAGGGTCGTAATAAGAAGTTCGTGTTAGGGAAACCGCCAGGACTCTCTGGACCGCAGTACTACATGTGTCATGCGTGAGGAAGTCATGTGTCATGTGGTTATAGGCTCAAAGAGGAAATTGTGATAAAATATTGAAATTTTGAAATTTTTCAAAATTTCAAATTGGAGTAGAAACTAGACTTGATAAGTTGATCTCAAATTCAAAAAATGACAGTTTTTATGGCTAAAATTTAAATTAAGAAAGAAGAGTAGAGGTTCTTAAAGTGTACAAAACATCTTCTCAAGGTTAATCCACCTATATGCTAAAGACACCATGTTTTGATGTTCACTAAACTTTGAAGGTAAATAAAATCTTATCAAAAAACTTATTTTAGTGTTTTTGTAGGTTGGATATTCTTTAAAGTTTGTTTCAAAAATCAAAAATTCGATTTTGAAACAAATTGTTGGTGAAGTTTGTRTTGAAGATTTTGTGCCAAGGGTCCATTGCAAATGTTGATTCCTTATTGTTAAAGGCTCTAGGAGAAGAGCCTCAAATACACTTGATCTTGGGGCTCGAGGGGGCACTCAGTGTAATATTTGGCATACACCTGCGATAATCACCTATTTAACAGGGGGCTATATTTACCTTATAAAATTGATTAAAAGACATGGTATTTTTTAAATAAAGGTAAAATTTGATAATATATAACATGCTACTTTACTTATAACCGTGTTTTACAATTTTTTTAGCATTGTATATTACATGTACATTGTTTACAAAATTTACCTTCAAGGAATATAGTGGACCCTATTTTTTATCGCACGTAGTTTCTACGATTTTCGCCAGTGCCCCCTCCCCCCGAGTCTTGGGGAAAAAAATCACACTAAACATTCATTTAAAAAAATGTAGAGTAGATTTTGAGAAGACATAAATTGGTTACAATTATACATGTTATGTGTTTCAACCTCATATTTTCTTCATTACCTCAATTTCAAATTTGTCATGTAAAAAAAAGAGTAGAAAACTTCCAACCACTTTTGCAATTTTAACACCCTCGTGATCCTCAAACATAACAATCTTTCAATCCATAAGTGATATATAGTTTTTAATTTTTTCCTATATGATCCATAAAACCATTAACACATGTAGTTTGAATTTATTTATTTATTTAATTGTAAGAATTTTTTTATAAAACATATCAAAACTTGAGATTTTTGTTTCCAATTGTCATTATGTACATTCTTCTCCACAAAAAAAGTGTTCCCAGAACTGTCCAGCTTTCAACAAAGTGACAAAGTGACCATTATGTTACTTTCTAGAGAGTAAAAGTGACCATTATGTTACTTTCTAGAGAGTAAAAGTGACCATTATGCCGCATTTTTCTACAGTGTACGTAAAAACTCCAAAAATATACCGTCAGGTGGATAAAAGTTGTAGTTTGTAGTAGTTTAACCCTTCAATGACGCCGAGGACATTGACTTCCAATGAATATATTTAGCTTTTTCAAAGGAGATGATGTCACACGTTATCAAAATGCATGATTACCACGACCACCGGTCCGTCCTTCAAGGGTTAATTTTGTATTTTCAACCTCGAGAGCCTCCTCCATCCTTACTCTGAATATGAGTTTTTATTTTCCAAATTTTATCATCCGTGGCAAATGATAACTTTGTTCACTTTTCAAGAAGGGGAAATTGGATCCCGGACCATGTGTTCCCTAGATACATTCTTGGTAACATTAGAAAGACTTCGGCAAGGAGGGGTGTGCGGGCTTGGTTTGGTGACATTTCAATTTATAATGTGAAAGTTATAGAGATTTGAGTTATTTTTGGTTTGAAAAAATTAAAAAAATGTTTTTACTTTTATTTTTGGTTATGGCAACAGCACAAGGCACACTAGTATACACTAAGATTACCAAGGGCACTATATGATTGTACCAAGCCGTAAGTTGAATTTTGGGGACAAAATGAAACAATTTTAATTTTCAATGGCGAAAAGGAGTTCTAATCCAAAATCGATCATTGCCACCCGGGAAGAAAATCAGTTCGTATTTGGAACCATGATGCACTAGCTCACATAAATAAATGCTTTAGGCACTTTGTGAAAAGTAGTGGAGGCAAGTTTTCAAAGTTGAAAAAGAATTATTTATGACACTAGATTTGAACTTTTTTTTATTAGTTTTGGAGTTTTAGTTTGACAACAAGGCATAGCTAATGCTAAAATGTAGTTTCTCTACTCACATAGAAGTGAAAGTCTTACCAAATTTGGCAAAGACAATTCAAGGATTTCAAGCTCTTGAAAACATACAAGTTTATTGACCCTTGGACTTTATTGTGGAACCTTGGATAAACTAGCAAGATAATGTGAAAGCAAAGCCTTGTTATTAAAAATAACATGCCTAGCCATTGGTTTCACATTACCAAACATAAACTCTGCTTGGATCTTGGTCAACCATTCTCAAACAAGGATATAAAAAAAGATTATCTTTCACAAAATGACACAATCATGAATTTTCAAGGGGTGAGTGCTCTCAAAAAAACAATGACAAAGGCTAAGAGCTTAAAATATTAAGTTTGTGAGTTTTATAAGGAACAACATTAGCATTCAAGGGAAAGGACTTCAATTTTTTTGATGGACAAGCAATTAATTCTTTGATTGCCCATTGCTTAATCACTTTTTAATGGAGATGGAGCCTTGAGCCTTCTCCCCTTAGGCCTTCCACAATGTAAGAGGCCTAGCCTTCAAGACAAGACTCATATCATAGGAGGCCTAAGGGAGGAGGCCTCCCACTATACAACATGCAACAATCAACCACCTTTTTGCAAGAATTGCTAGGCACTACCAATCTCACAAGCCAATTGGAGATGGAGATTGACAAGGAATGAAAAATGTAATGTTGTTGATGGGCTCCACGTTGTAAAGAACACCAAATAATCCTTAAACTCTTGAGGGTATTTGTGTTTGCAAATTTGATTTAAAATGGATCAATACAATTCATGTAGTTGTTGGTGGCTTTGTTTCTTTTTTTGATCAACAACTAGTTTCATGAAATTTTGCACTTTTCTAGTTCTCCTACTTAGAGAATTTTTCTATGGTTTTCCTTCCTAGGGTACCTTCTTTGTAAAGGTTCATACATGAAACATATTTTTCATTATTTTTGAAAATTGTTTTTCTAATTTTAAAGTACTCCCGAAGAAAAAAATGAGTACGGTAGAAAACGCTACGCAAATCGCACGCCCTTTCTTGCAACAACCCATTTGTGATTCCCAACCTTGTATGTGGTGGAAGCTAGAGTTTAGTGCTCCACATTGTCACCTACTTCCAACCTCTTGCAAATTCTTTTAGAACCCAACAAGACACCAATAGAGCATCATGCATACTAGTAGTAATGTTGATGTCATTTAAGTAGAGATATTGAATGGTTGTTGAAAAYTTGTGAGATAATCATTTATCAAATCCAATTCTTTTTTGGGTTGAAAATGCATTGGATTGTCATATAGCATTTGGAATACCAAGATACTCCAAGCTATATTAATGCTAACTACATAGAATACTTGAAGGCATCCCTTTTGTTTAGAAAGATAATTGATATTCTTCTATATTTCTTAATGAACATAAGATGTTAGGGACAAATYCCACTATATACAAGAACAAAAACACCATTGATTGCTTGTTTGAAATGTAAGCTCATGAAGGTTATTCTTTATTATTATTCTAATACATTTATTTTTATTTTCATAATTTAATTAGAAAATTTTGAATTTTAGTATTTAGAGTGCCACTAGTTCTTAATATTACAATTAGATGGTCAATTTGTGGAATCAAAATATACATGCTAAAAATATTTCCAAAATAATTCTGCAAAGATAAATTCACAATTTAACCCCTAAGCGCTCAAACGACCATTTTTTGGTCGTTGCCCGACTTCGGGCAGAAAAAAACTTTTTTCTGATTTTTTTTTCCCTTGAAAACATTGGGTTGTCTTTCAGTATTTATATTCAAAACTACGATCATTACGGTCAGAAAAAAATCATAAGAGAAATAGCACAATGTGTTTAGAATTTTTTATTGTTGAAAAACTTACTATTTGAGGAAAGAACTGAAATTTTTATGACCAGATCTTATGCATTTTTTTTACAATTCAATAGAAACCACTATTTTGACCAATAAAAAAAAATTCAAGTGTTAAGGATAGAAATTGTATTTTTGGTGAATTTTTGAAGTTATATCTTCAAAATTCATTTGAAGAGAATCTAAAAATAATTTTATAATTTTGACCGTATGAATATCTTCTATTTTTTGTGCTTCACATAAACATCTTTGATGCAAACTTCAAAAAAGTTAAAGAATTTATATTTTATGAGATATTTGTGTTTTGTCCAAACCCCTTGGGCTTTTAGGGGTTACAGATCCAAAATAATCATGTGAAGATAAATAATTCTCTGAAAATAAAAACTCTGTAGTGCAATCCTATTATTGAGAGGAATTAGCTAAAATTATCAATTTCTTGGATGAATAGGTGCATTTTTCTCTCAATAAATCCCTTGGAAATCATCCATGTGACACTTTTAATCATCAACATCTTTTCCTAGGTTAAATTTCATTAAGTATTATACAGCTATTACTTTAAACTCCATCATATTTCAAAATGTCATGCTATTTTAACCACTGAAGGACCAAGGCCATCTTTCTACAAAAAAACACTCAAAACTGCCCTTTCTACCATTTCTACAACAAAGAGTTAAAAAATTGGAAATTTTTCCTTTTTGCACATCTAATTGTAGGATCTTACACCTAACCAGTATAAGAATTTGTGGAAAAGTTTTTAGAGTTTTTAACCGCACAGATTGTAAGATATCTATGTTTAAAGTGAAAATAACAAGTTTTGTACCACATTGCGGGACTAGATTGTTTGACTTTGAACCTTCTTAACTTTAAGTTTTTGCACTAGAGAGTTTTGATCTTTAAATCTTTATGGTAGAGAATTGATTTCAGAGTCCATGGGAATTTTTTTTGAAAAAAGCATAAATTAAAAAAAAAAAATTATTAAGTAGAAGTAGGTACAAGATAGAAGGAAAATCTAAAGTATTAATATCTCTAAGGTGGAATTAAAATGCACTAATTACAATGGTGAGATTGTTCTAGCATTCAAACTGAATCATGTGGAATTTTTTTTCTTCTTAAAATTGTAAAAATTGCATTAATCCCAAAGCGCCCAGCCTATGTTTGCCTATCACCTGAGAAAAGATCCACATTAATTGATTGTACTCATTGGTAGTAGAGACATATGCGGAGATACAAAAAAAGGACACGTCCTTTGACCGTACCATTGAAAAGATTATAAGAGTCGAACTAGGACATCTTTCAAAAATGGAGAAGCCATATTTTGGCCCCTTGGGCGCTCAAGGGTTAAGAAATGAATCCTCAAAGTTATTTTTCAAGAAGATGCTCTAATTGCCCAGAAAACAAGATTGTCAATAACTTTCTCATAACAAATTCTCATGGAATGAATAAAAGCTTTCTATGTAGACAAAAATAAAATCTATGAGAAATTTAAAAAAAAAATTTGAATATTTGAAATTTTTTTATCCTAAACCCTTTCTCCCTTCTCCTGTGTTTTGAGTTGTTTTGGACATAATTTTTGTTCTTGGGCACCAATTGAAAAAAAATTATATCCCCATGAAAGTAATTTTTTTTTTATCTTAAAAAAAAATCCAAAAAAATCAAGACAAAATTGAGAATGTAGGTACTTGCCCAAAATCTCCTTTGTCCTTCAAAGGGACAAATGGTCTTTAAGGCGTTAAATATAACCTATACTAAATTTAACTTCAAATGACCTAACATTAACTGTTACTTTTATTTTAATTTAAATAACTTTACTTTTACTCTACATATTTTCATCCAACCAAATACTCCGTACTATTTACAAGGAATGAGCATCGTCCTATGTATAAATTATACAAATTTTTAGGAATTCAATTGATAGTGTTTTCATCCATATTACCCGGCAAGCATAAGCCAATTTTTTCTCTAATCTAATCCTTCTCAAGATTTAAGCAATCCACACCTCTTTGAATTTTACGTCGAGAGTAACCGTTAGCTGCGACGTAAGTTCCGCGCAGCTCCCTAACTGCGATTGGCAGAGCTCCCCAACTGCCAAGGCCGCTCCCCAGTAGCATCCTCCCGATCACCGGAATATGCTTCGGCAGATCCCCAATACAGTTATTGGAAGATGCCGAGATTCCCCACAAGATTCCTCATTACCCACCTCTCGAGTCTYGACATCTCGCAATTGWATACTTGCAATKCAACATGCGYTTCACGTTCTTCGCCAACATAAAATCACACCATTCCCATCCCGCAATTCACATCTTCCACGCCTCTTCGCAGTCTGCTTTGCGCAAATTGGTTTRCTGGGCACACAAATTGGTTCACGGAGGAGGCCCCAATTGTCATACTCCAACTTGGTGTACTAGGTGCAGAATTTGATCCGAGGTTTTGATTCACGCAGTCCAGAATTTGGGAGGATCGGTCGCGACGGTTTGGTTGCTCTTGCCATCGAGGAGCTTGCGTTTGAGTTTGAGGAGATCATTTGGAGACTCTGAGATTTGGAATTGGAGGAATTGGCAGAAAAGCTGTGCCAGGGGCAATGCAAGGATTGCAAGGGGAGATGCATAGTTTTGCGCTGCCTGCCGGACTGCCTGCGGGCCTTTCGTTGCTCGAGGAGGCCGTGAGTTCGGTGGATCTGCGYGTCGCGGGCTTGCCTTCGTTTTCGAGTCTTTCTGTGAGTGGAGAGGCTCTCGCCAAGGCGCAGCARTCATGTGATTGTCTTGGTGATCGAGCCTTGACGAGCTTCGATAGGACAACGACAACGACGAGTAACTCTATGGCGGTGATCCCGGGCGACGCTGGTGAGTTGCGCACTTTCGTGACCTTCTGTCATACTCTGAAAATTTGCATCAAATCGTGCTCTGCGCAATAATATTGTGCTGATCAATACATATTTACATATGATGTACTTTTTTGAATTGYGCAGTGGCGGACGCTGCTGTTTCGAAGAGTCATAGCCAGGACTTCGTTCTGGAGATCGCTCAACACATGGAAGGATTCGACCCTTTCAAGTCACCACTCTCCAGCGGTAAACAATCCATTTGCCATCACCGGTCTAACTGCCTTTCTTAATCTCATAAAATTGAACACTCTAGTATCCATCAGTTTAAGCGATTTGCTTAACCCCACAAATTGAAAAAGCAACTTACCACAGAGAGGAATATCTATGGTTCTCGGATTGCCATATATGTCCCCGGTTTGCCAACAGGAGAAATTTTGTGCTGGCCACTGATTTCCCTATAATTTGTCTCGTCTCCCCGTTCCAAGTGCAAAATCATCTGGGAAACTTCTGAGAGATTATTGCCGAAAGAGAAACAAGGATAATTATATAATTGCCTACCAGTCTGAGATTTGCTGAATCCCATAAAGTGAAATGCTAATAGTGATTAAGCGGGCTATTGATTTTGCGTAATGCAGAAGGACGAGCTCCAGATGAAGCCAGCGCCATGCTCGTGGTGGTGGGTCACCGTGGTTGCGGCAAAAACAAGACTCTTCCTGTGGGTGGGATGGTTGCGGAGACGTCGATGTCCTCCATTCGAGAGAACACCATCACGTCCTTCAACTTGGCTGCCAGAAACGGCGCCCAGTTCGTGGAATTCGATGTGCAGGTGACGAAAGACGGCGTGCCCATCATTTTCCACGACGACGTGATCATCGCGGACGGTGTCGGACCCGGCAGGCATATCGGCGAACTCACCCTGGAAGAGTTTCGGGCCATGGGACCTCAACGGGATTCCGCCAAGGTATGCCGACAACAATTTATGTATCAGGATTCATCATCTTACTCCAAACATGAAGACGAAGTGATCTTGCATGCTAATAAGAAAGAGAATGAACAAAAAGATTGGAAACACGTGGCAATGAAGATGATCAATAAGCTTATCCACTTTCTATACAGGCTATGATCCTTCGAAGTAATCGTCAAACTCCATAAAGTTGGTAAATCAARGATAGGGGTTTTAGGTTGCAAGTCCTAAAATCCCAAAGTTGTGGAATGTTGCCAATTTGATGGTATTGATGTTAACCCTTAAACTCATCTCGTGAGAGGACACTCACTAATTTTCATCCGTTCCTTTTCTGAAAGTGACCACACATGTATCAATCATCATGGGAAGTCAGACTTAGTGTTCTTAATTGCTTCCATATTTTTAGGTAGCCCTAATTCTACGAAGATAGCAAAGATTTTCACATGAAAGTGTTTTGTGCCACGTTGTCCTTCTCGCAATTTTTGAATGGGTAGCATGAGGTATTGGTTTGTACAATTTATCCAAAGCTAAACATGTGTGTGAGCAGTGTTTTTCCCCTCGGTCAAGCACTACATATTGCACCCCACCTTCGCCCGCGGTGATAGGTCAGTCCTTTAAGGGTTAATAGGAATGGGCGCATTTCTCTTGTTTATCCAAAGGATCATAATGTTTGATGATCTTTGTTACTTTGATGAAACTAGACCTCTTATGAGTACAATTGATCATAAGATTTACTTAAAAATGGCAACACATCAAGATATTTTCAATTATAGCCACTTTCAAGTAACTAACAATGCTACTTCAATCTTGGTTTTAAGAGATTTTTTTCAAGGTTCATCAAAAAACTTAGTAAACTCTATTAATGAAAACATATTCAAGAGCTAAAAGTCACAAGAATTGGTCCCTACTTTAGACCTTGTAAATGTTAACCCTGAAACTCTTTCACGAGGATAAAATGTGTCCACGAGTGACTTTCACGATTTCTGTAAAGAATGCAAATATTTCCAAAGAAGTGGTTGAGCATCACACCTATTATTAAATTGTCTAATTATTTTGTTCAATATTGATGGATGTCCAAAGAAGATTCTAGATTTTCTTCATATGCACCTTTTGAACACCACATGACTAATCTATGAATTTCAAAGTGCTAAAAATAGGTGCATCCGAACCCTGAACCCACAAAATTAGAGGTTGTACATTTTAGACAAAAATTTGTAAGGGTGAATTTCGGAAAAGGGTTTCACAACTATGTGTGCATGGTTACCTTATTCACCAAGAATCTACATAATACTTAGCCTCCTACCTCAGTGATAGGCCTCGTCCTTGGTAGAGGTTAACCCTTAATCGACACCAAGGCCATTTCCTAGTTGATGAATGAGAGAGCATCTTTTGTGTAGGACATAAGTGCAACTATTCAACCTTAAAATCTTCTACAATACTTTAACCCTTGAAGGACGGACCGGTGGTCGTGGAAATCATGCATTCTTGATACCGTGTCACATCATCTCCTTTGAAAAAACTAGATATATTCATTGGAAGTCAAATTACTAGAAAAGATCTCCCCTTTCCACCCCTAACACCGAGGATGAATGATTGCATTTCTGTCCTACAAGGAAAGATCCTTTGCCATTCATCAGACACAAAACGTCCTCGGCATCGTTTAAGGGTTAAACCAATGATTCTCACGGTATCAGAATTCATGATTTCCACAGTGACCCGCCCACCGTTTAAGGGTTAATTGTGACTTAAAAAAAAAGAATTCTATTACATTTTGCGTACAAAGTGGATTCACCTGCTCCAACAAGTTACTGGCAGAAACGCTCCTCCAACTTTGGGTCTAAATGGGAGCACATGGGTTCTCCAAATCAGTGCGCAGATAAGCTGCTACAGAAGAGATTGAATTAGAGATCTAATGAGTCCTGYTGCTAGCTAGTCAGGTCCCCTAGTCAGCCGTCGTCATTGGCAGCTTCTTCTCTCCGTATTCGTTCTTCTTCCTCTCTGTTGAAGTGGGCGTTGAGCTGCCGCTCCAGCTGCAAAAAAAAAACATCAAGGTCACACAGGCTAAACAATCCGCCAAAACTAGTTGTTGCCACTACGGACTACCCATCCTCATGAGATACTTCGTACGTTTATTTCT
The DNA here is from genome assembly GCA_006891605.1 of Pleurozium schreberi. Taxonomy (NCBI): domain Eukaryota; kingdom Viridiplantae; phylum Streptophyta; class Bryopsida; order Hypnales; family Hylocomiaceae; genus Pleurozium; species Pleurozium schreberi. The sequence goes on from VACF01000601.1 coordinate 34,332, forward strand.
TTCTTGTAACATAAACAGGAAGGACATTTCATATTTACACTTCGAAGCGTCAACAGCCTTCTTCATACCAACACCATCCTCTTTATTAGTTAAGCTTAGTAGTTCTTTCGAAGTGGAAGCAATGGGTTCATTCATCGCATTGATAACACTCACAGAGAGAAATTCATAACCATCATTTGCACAGAAAGGAAACAAATTTTCAGTAAGTTAAGAGCCTTGCAATGCAGGGCTATTCACTTCAACAATGCCGAGGAAAATAAAATTGAATGTGCTTCTATCATAGTGCACTTGTCAAAAGGCTAAAAATTCAACAAAAGGTGCAATAGAGAAGTGCACACCAACATCATGAAGTCAAAGAGCGTGTCAAACAAATCTATCATGTAAAAATTGGAAAATGGTCTTCCTCTTCACTAGTTATTCAATCTCTCCATGTTAGTGACTAAATTTTCCATTTACAATGTTAATCCCAAAGATCCTATGTTATCATTGGTGAATAATGTTGAAACATCCTCTAAACAAAAGCCAAAACGTAGTTACTACCTTCACCAAGTATGGCATTATTAAGCAAGATAAACCGGCTCAGTATATTTTGTAAGTATCAAATTCATAAGGTAAGTGGAAACATAATTTGATAGAGATGTTGAAATGGATGAAGATCTAACTAGTTTTTTGTTTTTATTTATTTATTTATTCATTTATTTATTAAGTGAATGAGTTACCTTTTTCTACCTAAAACTACAAAGACATCCCAAGTTCAATTTCTTGATGATAATATAATTATGAAACTTACGTCATTTGTGTTTTCGACTTTGACAATGTGTAAAGTGACAGGTGGATGTCCTGTGTCGTGAGATACAGTTTCGTCATTTACATGATGATGAAATGGCAATGGAAAATGGGAGGTAGACTCGGGGACATCTTCATGTCCTTTGAGTGCGTGTTGCTTCAGAGAGTCCTCCTCCTCTCGCACATACTCAGCATGATCATCATCTTCTGAAATCTGGCATAATTTCAGTGCTCAAAAGCCATAATTTTTGTCACAAGCTCAAAACTTGGAAACCCAAGGAACAGAATGATGCATAATGTTTGCTCAAAATTTTTAAAAAAACAATGTAGAATTTTTTTCTTTTTGAAGGAACATACATTATGATATCATGTCAATTCAAGTAATCCATCCCTCTTTGTGCCACAACRAAGTTGTGGCCTATTTGTGTTACTATGTCTTAGTTAGTGCATATTTCAAAATTTGAAATGTACACTGTAGAAACATAATGGTGCAAATARGYTYAATTGAATTGAGGCACAAATAGAATGGCTTCGCAATAAGATGTCAATAGTAAAATCAACCCTTACAGATCCAATTAATAGGCCTAAATTGGGCCTCATGTTCTCAATATCATTTAGGAGGTAAGACGGGGGATTTACTTTGTTTTTTAACACAACACATACAATGTTCTTCACATATAGARATTTGGCCYCATTTGAATTATATTTTTWTTCAAATGTTTATGATCAATTAAAATTCATTGTTTTTAAAAAAAACCATGAGTCCTTGGTCTTTCCAGGGTTAATTGACTTGCTTACCAGTGCAGCTTGTGCTTTGAGATCCTCAACGTTAAAGTTCCAACTGCTTACACCTTTTTGGTATTCAGACTGCAAAATTCATGGCACGAAAACAACAAGTACAACAAGGTACACCAAATTAAGTTCGAGGATGCTAAAATCATTAAAGGCCTCATCCCATCTCCTACTGACTGCCACGTTTACCAACGACGACAACGTAGTTGTTTGAATGTTTTACCAAATTGGCTTTGCTGCTCTCCAAATCCAAGGTCTTGATGGCCACCACTTCATTGTAAGGCAAGCAAAGCGCTCGGTACACCGTGGAACCCAAGCCATACCCTATTTCCTCCAACAGCTTGTATTGCCCTGCTGTAACAGGGTACACCACCTTGCTACGATCACTCTGCGTCTCCATAACTCCTAAAAAGAATTCCGATCTCGCTTGCAACAGCTTCCGTCGCTTCGCTTGCAGGCGTGCGCACTTGCTTTCCTTGCTTGCTCCGCTTGCTGGCTTTGCYTTGCTTTGCAGGCTTTTGTAGCAGGAGTTTCAGTTCTCACCGCAATTTTCGAAACCCTACCCAAATTACCGGTAAAGAGATGCGCCTGCATTCCTCCCGAATCCTTGGCCCAGGTCCCCCACCCACCAAGTCAAACCTCCGCCCCGAATATTACTGCAAAACTGTGTCCTGGAATGCTGTCTGCCTCAACTGATTGATTCCTGGAGGCGTCCACACGTAGTCCGTTCCCATGTATCACATGCAACCCCAAAGGCCAGGAAGGGCCCACCAGTCGGTTATCCCGAACCTTGGGATTGGATCCCTCAACAGATCTCTTCACTTAACTTACAGTAGCTATTGTACAAATTCAATGGAACTGGCTGTTTTACAAACAGTTTTCTCACGGATTATCGACCTGCACGCAAGCAGGCAGGCAAGCAACAGGCCGCACTCGCTCGATCACTACGAGAAAGCGAGCACATTACTACAGGAAAAACCGATTGAACTACTCCCAGGCTGACGACGGAGTCTCGCACTGGGACCCTGGGCCACCAGTACGTAGTGAGCTTCGATGAGTCTCGTCTCTTTCGCTCTCTTGAGTGCTTTTGATTTCAGTAGCGCTCCGCCAATTCCTATTTGCAGCTCGATCCGTAACGGACACGCCAGCGACCATTTGCCATCTCCATTACTAATTAATAAGTTACCGTCTAGCTTCTKGATGGAGTGTTTTGTAACGGAACTCGTGAATCATGAAGGCTGGACTGGAGTGGGGCATCCACCAAACCAGATTCCGACGTTTGAYACCAGATTCCACATTGCATTTTGCGAGCATTTGTGTGCATTTTGTGTGCATTTTTGTGAGCAATTTGTGTGCATTTCGGTGTGCTGGTGTTGAGAATGACTCAACAATCATGGGTTGTGGTTGTATTCTCGTTGTGATCTTGCAAAATGGATCGAGAGCTCTTGCGAGAGTAGCAGGAAGGGCAATCAGTCGCGATGCGGGAAGCGCGTCGGTAGGATTGTTGGAGGATTCCATTGTTTGGGAGCAGTCAATGATCTCACGGCTTCATTATTTCTTGAAGTTTCCGCTAAWTATCCCGGTTTTCTTGTGGCGTATTTCAAACTACACTAAATAGTGAACTACACTAAATTAGGGTGCCCCTCACTAATTTTTCGGCTATATAAATATTTATTGTTACTGAACAATAAATATTTATATGTCCTACTTCTACATTAGTTACACTAATTCTGAATTAGTTATTGGTGTAGTTGGAACTCATGAACCTCCATGTGTACAAGTGGAAGTATTTGTAGAAATATGTGTTGACTTTGATGGCTTGTAGAGTAACTTTCTCAAGGTAGGCAACCTAATTGTAAAGGCAACCTAATTTCATTATTTAGTCAATAGAAACCGAGGGACATTTTGTGGAATGTTATGCTTCTTTGAGTTAGTAATAATGATGGTCAATTTCTTTGGATTTGGCGTGATTCGGAATGCCAAAAACTACCCAAAAAATGTGACAGGCATCTACACAAACTCTCAAAACTAGGATTAGTTTAGATTTACATTTCAATTCACACAACTTGATAAGTGTGAAAGTTGTGGGGGTTTCTCCATTTTCACAACATATGATCGCATAAATAATAAAATTTGATGCAATGTTAAGGTAATTATATATAGTCTACCCATTATGACCTTGCTTTGTATTGTATTTACTATCTAAGATTTGTCTACGATTTGTAGGCTGAAATGTTGGATTGATTTAGATGGAAGATGCAATTGGGAGAGGGGCACGATGGGTATAATCACCTCAATGGAATGGCAATGGGCAAATTCTTAGGAATTTTACATGCATCAAGTTTGAACAAAAAGCGATATGATGAGAAGTTTTCTCTCTAGTTAATATTTTTTCCCAATTGTGAGGGTGGATTTTGAAAAGATTTATAATTGCTTGAATTTTCATTTGTGGCTTGCTTAGTTGTCTTTGAAAGGACCCCAAATTGTGCTTTTGGGACTCGGGCCCAAAATCTCTTGAGTTTTGACGCTTCATAATGTATTGGTGGCATTAGAGATATGTGTTAAGTGGTAGTGACTTTTATGTGGATTTTGGTAATGTAATGTGATTTTGTAAATCCTTCAAAATGCTAAAGAGTGACATTCAAAAATGACGGAGTCTAGATAATCTTGAAAGCCAATTTAAATTTTGGTAAAAAGCAACAAGGCCAACCTAAGTGAACAAGCTATTTCAAGCCCTTGCTTACTTCACCAACACTATAGCTTCACACATTTGAAGCTCAAATTTTGAAACTTCTTGTCCCTTCAACTTTGCTTTTTGCTTCTTGAGTTCCTACCCTCTTTTGAAACTACTATCATTTAAAGCATATTATGGTTCATCTCATATCTAGACTATCAATGACAAGTTGACAAATAATTGAAGATTTTGGAATTTTGAAGTGTTTGAAATTTTAAAATTTTATATTTCTTGAAGGTCATAAGTATGTAAATTGTAAAATTTGTAATCTGCTAATGTGTAGTTTATAAATTTGTAGGCTTGTAGCTTCTTATACTTGTATATTTATAATGTTTTGAAGATTAAAATGTTTTATTTTTAAGGTTCAAGTGTTCAACCTTGCAAATTGTATAATAATACTACAAAAAATAAATGCGGATTATTTCCTTAAAATATTGATAGCAAAAATTTCACAATAATAGCATTTGAAAATTAGGAAAAAATTATTTTTCTAGCTTTTCTTGCCAATTTTGTAAAAATTAGACTCTTCTTCAAATCAAATTTTGCATCATATATTATTTTTTTGCTATTGGATAAATATTATTTTTATTTCTAAATTTAGAAGTAGAATTAGGATTTTGTTGAAGCTACTCAAAAAAATTCAAGTGGAATAAATTCCACTTGGAGCATATGATTCCCAATAACCATGTTTAATACTTTGTCTCATTCATTGTAAAGATCCATTTAAGATTGTATCAAAATTGATTATAATAGAAATCCCCTAAATTTCAAATTCTCCCTTTAAGAAAAAATTGTTTGTTACAATTTAAGAAATAGTACAAAACAATCAAATATCATTTTTAAGTTGATGTTTTGGTTAAATAAATTATATATTACCATATGTAAAGTCCTGATTTGGCATAGAATCATAGATGTGTTGAAATTAAATTTGTATGTTAGATTCTCAAGGGTTTGCATCACCTCTAACTAATCACAAGATGAAATATGACATTTTTCTTATAAAATGGCTTAATTTATCCTGAATCTAATCCTAATATAATGTGGTTTCAATACAATATTTTTAATGCTTGAGATTGTATAYTGCCTATCARGTGAAAATTCTCAAACCATATTATGAAAAAATGTTTTGCTAAATAGAATATTCAAAGTTGTTATTAAAACAACATGAAAATCAGTTGATGTCCAAWAAACTCAATCTATTTGATAWTTTTRAAATTTWAAAWWRGRWKGRAAMMAAAAAAAWTCATTKTAAAAACAAKATGAATGTTTTAAAGTGAAAAATTGAGTTTGAACAATGCTCATGCATGTTTTCAATCTAAGCATGTATAGGTTTTAATAATGTTAAGTKCTTATTTTATATTATAWTATAATATAAATATWATTTTWWTTTTATTTTTATTTATTGGTATTGAATATAAAAGTTGACAAACCTTATTTTCKTGCCTCTAATAAAAACCAATTCCAACTTGAAAGGTCTTAATCGTTGTCTTTTTTTTTGTCGACTCTATTTTCCCAAATCAAACACAGTATTTRCGGTGAATTGATAATTAGTTCATCCAGAAAAACAATCTAATACCTTTGAAAATGGTATGCTGTCAAGAATTGTTAATAAGATGGAGGACTTTGTGATCGAATTAAAGTAGATGTTATAGAAGTCTCTTACTTTAATGATTTCATGAAACTTTCAAGTTAAAAGCTAAAAGATTTTAGTATTATAAATTAGACCAAAGTATATATTTTTTTTTAAATTTGTATTAAGTTAAAAAAAATTTGTATTTCTTGTCATTTTATTTTTTTTTTCCATTCATGATAGGATATTGACTTTGTAATTTTGGCTCTTGCTAAATTTTTAGCAAATTGTGCACAAATATGAGTAGTCTTTTTTTCCTCAAAGTATTAATTCCTTCATAAATAGAATTTTAAATGTAATTTTTGAATTCACTTATTTTATTTAAGTCAATTTGACACCCTTAAATGTATGTTTGGGTTTGGATATCTTAATTTCTTGTAAGATCACCTTTTKKTTTTTTCTATTTTATTATATGCACTATAGTTTGGACTTCATTTTTGTTTTCAAAAAAGACACATGCATCAGAATTTTTTKAAAGTGTTCAGTTTTTGTATACCAAATTCTTAACAACATTTTATAAATAAACATRTGTGATGTTTGAATTACAACATTGTATTTATCAAAGAAATGACTTCATTGTTAATAAGAGTTTAGAAAGTTAAAGCAATTTTGTGAAWGATCTTGTTGCAATATAGAAAATAGTCAAATTCAATTATATTTGAATTCTATATTTAATTATTTAGCTCCAAAATCTCACTAGTTTTTYAAAGTTCAAAATTATCACAACATGCTTTTGTCAAACCCTACYTGGCTACCTATATACATAATTGATATCTTTAATGAAACTTTGWAATACTCTTTAATCCAATTTCAAAATGTAATTATAACAAAACCAATTATTCAAGATCAAATACAACTTTCAATTTAAATAATTAAATCTCTATGAATTTTTGGGGCTTAAAATGTTATTATTGTTATTACTATAATAGCCTCAAGGAAATATAGGTGTCCTATCAATACTAATTGAGACAATCATATAAATCAATCATGCTAAGTTGGCAAAAATATCACTAAATTTTGAGAAAATATTATTATTTTCAATAATCATTATAAGAAATGAATATTTTACATTAGGAATTTAAATTAATTCTATAAAATTTGAAATATGATTGAAGAAGTATCACCTTCTTGAAGGTGTACGTAATAGACTCAAGTTGGCTTGTCCAATTATTCTCTGATTCAATTAGTGTGCCTCGACAAACATCACCATTTTTGAGCTCTAAAGTGACTATATGGCCTTCTCCTTCATGCAATAATTTCAAAGGAGTTCCAATATCATCTTCCTTGCTCACTTTATTACCAACATTCCCGCCTTTGAAATCTTTTTGACCAATGTCTTTATCTTTAAATAACATGTAATTTGTAGACTTCATTGTAGATTAAGATTAAAATTTATGAAGTTGGTTTATTTTAATGTTTTCTAGAACTAACTTATCTATTTTCRAAAATTCATTTGGATCAATCTTTGGCCCTTTGCCAACAAGTGTCTAAATTTGGAAAATGAATGCAAATATGTCATTACATGCAT
>VACF01000602.1:0-11450 GCA_006891605.1 Pleurozium schreberi
GTCCTGATTAGTGAGAACATGTCTTGAGAGAGACCACATTGATCAACAGGAGTCTATCATTACTATATGCCTCAAAAATCACGGGAATCTTGGCTGCGACTAGAAATGACTAAAGAACACAAATACAAGTGTCCATTAAATCTTGATTTTTGTTTGTTGAATCTTCAAAACCGTCGTAGAATTGTTTTTCGTTAGCCTCCCCCCTTAAAATGGGCCTTAAAAGGGTGTAACGATAAAGATAGATGATAAGAAATCACAAGCTTCGGACAAATAAAACGGGACGGCCTGACCACGAGCTGAATTATTTGAAAGATTGACTTCTAAATTTCAAAGTCCCAATGACCGGCAATCGTGCCTCACCGTGAGAACAAAGCAAATTTTGACCATGTAGGCCATCAACCCCACTTAATCACTACAACACAAAACGAGATCAAACAATGATTTGATCCAGGCGCCCGCAAGAACAAAGTTGATAATGAAATTGAACGCCACATGCCACAACACACAAGTCTTCAAAGTCTTCTCCAAACTTCAACTCTTTGGTCGAACTTTGATTTGATGCCACCAATGTTCTACAAGTCCAAATGAAATGAATAATAACTTTTTTGGAAGCTAATATAGCTTTCTATTCTTCCTCCAAATCTCAAATCAATTTAACATTCTATTCAAATTTAATAGCCGCCCAAAGTTTCGGCTTTTAAAATTGAGGACAATAGACTTTTCTTTGCTTCAACACTCATAATTCACTCATACAGACTTCAAATAGAATGAGTGATAGCTTCATGAAAAGCTAAAAAAATCTCCTTCATTTTTATCAATTTTTATTGCAAACAAAATATTTGTTTTTTTTCTATGGTTGTTTAAAGTCTCTGCTTTTCTACATGGAAGGCAACAAACCTTCTTCCACTCAAACTACCACAACTTTTGAATACCTACTTCAAATCAAGCAAATAAAATCATTTTTAGAATCTAACACCATAATATACAATATCTTCAATTTTTATTTCAAAATTTGTAAAACTCAACACCATGGCTGAAAACGCTGCTTGGAGCGATTGGTGTTGCCAGGGAAAATAATCTTCTCCGATCAAAAGTAGAAGACCTGCAGAGCAATTTATGCTCATCCCTTGAAATCTCCTCAAATCTTCAAAGGTAATTAATCTTGAATCAACTTGAGTTGAAAAGTGGAAAGGAGTTTGAGATTGTCAAGAGTTTGTTCCTTGTGAGGTCCTTGAATTGTTGTTTGTATCGCAGGCGAGTGCACGAGCTTGAGCAACTTGTTCAAGAGCTGACGGAGGACCCGGTTGCCAAGGGAGACATCACCGGGGCATGTAGCGTGCAAGTCCTTGATATGGGTGATATGAGTAGGGTTCTCTTTGATTTTGATGACCCTTCTAGCGTGGAGAAGGTCCGACAGTTTAGCCCATCTTTCGACACTACAAAGGAAGACATCATCTGGGCTTTCAGCGCAAGCCTATGAGGTGGATTATTCGAAGCACAAACAGATACAAGTATATTTGATGTTGTGTATTTGAGATTGCATGCTCAAACAGTGGACGAGTGCTAACTTATATGTGTACATTGTTTTACTATTACAGGCAGGTGACATTGAGGATCTTGAAGATCAAGTTCTTTAAGTTCTTGAAAACGTTGAAGATTATTTCAGCCTTCTTAGCAAGGAAGGAAGCTTAGAGGACCTGGGAAGACCCAGTTGTAGTTTCATTTAAACGTTGAGGAGGTCGTCTTGCTTGCAAAAGCAAAGTCGAGTGGACTATTTTGAAGTACATGAAGAATTTCGAAAAGTGAAAATTTACAAGAAATGGAACCCCCAGCAAATCGATGCTCTACTAAGAGGGGTCACCAAGCATGGGAGGAGATGGACTGCAATTTTTTGAGAGAATCAAAAAATATTTTGCGGGAGAGATCCTACTAGTCTCAAGGACAAGTTTGAGAACATGTTAGCCGCTGAAATTGTTCCTTGAGCGGTCATGCTAGCCACTGGACTTATTACTTCGGCGGTCTAGCATTCCGATCTACTTATTTCCTTGTCAAGGTAGGTTGCTACTTCCTTAGGCATTGTATTCTTTTTAGTATATTTTATATCTCTTTGAGAATGTTGAGTTCACATCTTGTCTATATATGGGTTTGAAGTTTAGGAGTCAATTTTTCAGACAGTCAGCTTGTGAATTGGCCGTCCCATTTTACTCGTCCGAGGACTTGTTTTTCTTATCACACACCCTTATTTTTATTCCTACAAAGTCACCACAAAATAGACCAATGGATGATTCAAGTGAAGATTAAGTGAAAAATTAAATTTTTGATACATCCTCATCAACACTCAATAACTAACAGTCAGATATCCTGTGTATTCCCTAAACGCGTTCCTCTTTACTCGACAGCAAAAAATTGTTTGATTTTTTAAATATGTTATATAAAATATGCATTTTTGTCTCAATGCATTGTATTTTTATTTTTATTGTTCAAATGTTTTGTATACCTATTTTTGTACAGAAAATGAGCCTAAAATTAATTAGATCTTGGAGAGAAAAACGCATTCAAATTTTTTTGAATCAATATTGAATTGAATGATTTATTGAAATAATTTATACATTTTTTTTTGCTAATTCATAAGATTTATATAGAAGACCATCAAAATTGCCTTACATCATAGACCCTACCTGACTAACATATACAAGCATTCCAAAACAATTTATTTGTATTGCAGACACATTGTAGTCTATCTCCAGTTGGAGTATGAATGTATGTGATAAAAATATCTTGGTTTCAACTATTTAGGATTCCACAAATTATATTGATATATTCATGGATTGTGGATGTCTCACATCCGTATAAGCCATTTTTTTATATACATGATTGCAAGTCAACTGATGAATTATCAATTTCACTTATTTGTGAATTGATATGAGTGTCGAAACAAAGAAAATGTGCAAAAGACTATAAAAATGGTGTCAAACCTAATGTTATTAGCTCAAAGGCTAAAAATAACATCCAAAAAATATCAAAATATTTTTTATGAAGCATATTGTGCGACGTATCTCAAACATCGTGTTCTACAACATTGCGATACACATATTGGTGGTGTTCATTCCACCAAAAACGTTCATTTAAATGTTCTAGCTATGCTACAACCACTATGAATGGCAACATAGTTGTATCTACAGATAATTTAAGCAGATTTATTGGTGGGAAAAAACTCCTTTGTCAAGATTGTACCGTCAATTTTTTTTTTTTAAATGCTAAAAGAAGCAAATTTGCTTTGCCCTCTTCTAATGACATATCCACCAAATCGCACTATCAATCTTGACAAAGCACTTGAAAAACAAATGAATTTTTTTAATATTTAACTAAACAAAAAAAATGCAAAAAACTTCTATTGCGATCTAAAAAAAAAAAAAAACTGCATGTGATTATGATTTTTTGTTAGACTTTAGTGAGAGTTTTAGTGAGATTTTTTTAGTGATAATTTAAATCTTTCCCAATATTATATGTGACAAAGATGAAAATTAAAAGATACCACATATATATAATTAAAAAATTAGATATTTTAAATCATGGCATTAATTGTTACCAACACATATAAAGTTTGCACATTTAGCTTTTAACTAAAGCAAAAGAAAGAATGGAATTACTATGCTCTGGAGGCATGGCCACCTGGTTTAGCTTCTAATTAATTAACAACAAAAAAATAAATAAAATATATTAAATTATTAAAATAAATAATAATAATTCAAAGTTTGCAGGAGTAAGCTTTTGACTACTTTTAAAAAGACAAATTTTGCAGATTAGAAATTGTTGGTTTACAATCATAATTACAATGACAATAAATTCTAGACTTATTTTTAATATGAGGATAATGTGATAAGGCCACTGAGAACTTAATATAAAATCATGATTTACAAGACAATTGCAAAGTTTAAAAAATTAAAAACTAATAAGCATGATCATTATGACAATTGAAAATGATTATCAATCAATATCAGAAAATTAAGTGCATTATTGATCTTTATTTTTAGTGGCCAAAAGCCTATTAGCTGAGAAAAAGGCCAATAAGTAGGCTTCACAAGAGATTTATCAAGGTACAAATTTTTTTTCAATTTGAGCACTAACATCTTTCAATCTATATGGCCAAATTGTCTAAAATAATAAAATTGATTGATTAAGTTTTAAGAATTTTCACATGTGAATAAACACTTTAATATAGATGTTATAAACCAATATTTGTTTCCACACATTTTCTCACAAGTTTAATGCAAGATCATATGAATTAAATCAATTGACATACAAAAGAAATAGTTTATTTCATCATCACTCTTTCACTTTAGAAATGATAGTGTTAGGATTGATTTTTGGCGCAAAATAGTCATGAACCTATAGAAGATAAATGACTACCAAAGTCATTGTAGATGTAAAGAATGCACCTTTAGGTCTAGAAATCAAATTTCTTTCGGTTGGTTGAATTCATCAATGATATGTCTTCTCTTTTTAGTATTAAACATAAAAAAATGAAAATTGATCCATCTTTACTTGTCTAGTAAAATCTTTGCATTTCATTTTAAGAAATATACATAGTAGTAGATTTTACATGACAAAATGGTTGCCATTCCATATTCATGTCCAATCACTACAGTACACAAATAATCACAAAGACCATTCATAGTATTTTTTGCACGCATAATATTGATAATAATCTACGAGAACTACCTTTTTCAACTCAATTTCTTGAATGTAGGGAATGTAGCCATCATTATATTTGTAATGGTGAGGTAGGGAATTTGTAAAGATGTTCCCACCTCCAAACCAATTCAATTTGTAAAATTCAACTTCTAGAATGTAGATTTATACCTCTAAAATCTTACTCTAGTGAAGATTTCAGTCTATAAAATTAATATGATTTACAAATTTTGCAAGCTCAAATCTACCTATAATGTAGATTTTTAATTTCCAATCTCATTGATTTGTACATTTCAGAATTTTTAATGTACACTCTTTCTAGACTTCAAGAATTTGAAATATCAGTAATATGTAGATTGCATTTCCACAAAGATTTTACAATTCATCTAACTATTAAATTTCTTAATTTCCTAGAATATGGAAATTCTAGAAGTGGTAGGTTTTTGTGAATAAAATACCATGCTTCAAGATTGACAACTTACAATTTTTATGTGTTCAACCTCACGGTACCTTTGACAATCAATATGGTACAATTTGCATCTTGTAAAATCTACTAAATATCAAGTGGAATCAACATTAAAATGTGAGATGTGCCAATGTGTTGAAAAAGTCTACCAATTTGGATTGCACTCGGGAAATTTGGGGAGAATTTATGAAAAGTCCTTGCAAAGAAAACCCATGAATTCCTTTCTTACAGGGATTTTCAGAAAATATATTCATGATGACACTTAACCACATAGAAACATAGAATTGGCACAAATTAGTAGAAAAAAAATACAATCTCTCCAAACCAGTCACAAGGAATTCAAAAGGAGCCCGTTGTGAACGCAATTATACTATCACTACAAGAGCAAAGGGTGTTTTAAGTGTGTTTTTAAGTATAGTCCTAAACACAAGATTATAAGTAATGACCTTTAAGGAGATTTTTAGTAAAAATTTACTAGAAATACATGTGTTTCTAGTAAAACTTTACTAAAAATCTCCTAAAAAGTTATTACTTATAATCTTATGTTTAGGACTATACTTAAAAACAAACTTAAAACATCCCTTTCTCTTGTAGTGTATTAAAGAATAAATAAGTGAAAATTAAGAAGTAGCTATATTAAAGCTTCCTCCTCTACAGTCTAGAGCCAATAAAATAGCTAGAAATAATATTCCATAACAGACCTTTGTCCAAACCATTCTCCCATAAATACAACAACGGCACGACCTTGAAAGGAGTTTTATGTAAGTCTAGAGGTGTTTTTCATTTGGAGGTAGTGAGTCAGAGYTGAAGAGAGGTTACAAAGAGGATTTACAAATAAAAAAACACCATAAGTTTTCAAATGCTTATAAACCTTTACACAATATTCACTTGCTTCGAGGGGTAATTCAAATTAAGGAAAATAAAAAATGCCCCTTGAGCACTATGATCCCTTGTGGCTAGGGCAAGCTGACCCCCTTATTGCCCTGTTTTTCATCCTTGGAAAAAACATTGGATTTTTTTTTATTTGCCACATATGATAAAATTTGCAAACTTTGAATTCATATTTGCAATCAAAGGCCCTCAAAATCTGAAATAGATGGGGAGGTGAAAAACTAGAAAATTGACATGGCACAAAATAAGGTGCAATTTTTACATTTACCTTCTGACGAGGCAATAAGCCAATAAGGGGGTTAGTTTGCCTTGACCGATTTTTTTGTTGCTTGTCCAAAGTTCTTGTCCAAAGTTCTTTCCAAAGTGAACAATGAATTGTGCTTTGCCTTTGCAGCCTAAATGCCATGCTTAGCAAGTCATAAGTTATTAACTATTGAAGTTGAAATTGATTCCAAAACCAAAACCAAAACAAAGAAATCGACTATTTGTTAAAACGAAGCCTGTTGTTTTAAGGATTAGAACATCTGCAATGCTTTCTTGGCAAATAATCCTTGTATTGGCAAATAGAGGGACATTCCACAAGGCTTGCATACTACTAGTTTTTTTTTTCTAAAACAAATTGATCCAATGCAAAGTTAGCAATCCAAACGTCAAATAGACTTCATAGACTTCAATAATGAAGTCCTCCGACTTAGAACAAATTCACTCTCGGTTCTACACTAAATAGTGAAATTAGGTTGCCTTTACATTTAGGTTGCCTTACCTTAAGAAAGTTACTCTACAAGTCATCAAAATCAACAATTTAAATTTCTACAAATACTTCCATTTATACACAAAGAGGTTCATGAGTTCCAACTACATCAACAACTATATTTAGAAATTATGGTAGGAAGTCTTAAAATGGAGTAGGTTCTAAAACCATTCACTCAATCAGGTTATGGATGTACATTTTGCCCTCTCCAATGTACAAGCAGTCTACATTTGAAGAGGTGGTCGGTTTTAGAACCCATTGAAATGCACTTTTATCATATGTGGCAAATGAAATACACTAAAATTCAAAGTTTGCAACTTCAAAAATTCATAACTAATTCTACAAAGCTCCAAAAAATATGAAATGACTTGGGTTAGATGCCAATTCTACTTGTCTTTCAAGGAAAATTTACTGAAAATTATTTCAAGAAGTTTCGCCTTGCCACAATTTAGCTTCACCCTTTAGATGGGCGCTTTATGGACCTCCTACCTTACATTAGAGAAAATTTGGACTCTGTAGAAGGTCGCTAAAAAGTGCCGAAAGGGCATTGGTTTCTTTCCAATTCGCATGGAGGAAAAAATTTCCCCTATTGTTGTGGCCAACTGGCTACCAAGTGTCATCAATCTAGTTGTGACACTGAACTGTACTGTAAAGCTTTAAAAACTAGGATTGGTATTGATTACAGGTCCAAGCCCACACTTGAAAATGTGGATACTCGTAGTTTTTGAACACCAGTTTAACGAAATTGACATTTTTCACAACCAATGGGAGAAGGAAACAAATTTTCAATTTCTTACATCAGCAGAAAGTCACGACAATGGCACTATTCTAATCAGCACTAGCTCTAATAATTAGATCTATTTTCAAAAAACTTGCTCAAGTTTTGTACAGTTCAGTGTCAAAATTTCGGCACTCCTTCAAAAATACTAGTATGGATAGTAATTATTTTTCACAAAGAGAGCCCTCTAACTACACTAATAATGGTATTTAGTGTTGACAACACTATTTACAACGCTAAATGTCAACAATCATGTTAGTGTTACAACATTAAATGTCAACATAGACACTATTTGTCAACTATTGAATAAATATTATGTTACAAAATCACATTTAGTGTTACATATTACTTCATCAAATTGCAATGAAAAAAATATAAACCTAAATATATGAATTAAGGGGTGGTGAACATAACTCTAAATGCAAACTACTTGAAATTTAGAGTGGGTGTGGTAAAAGTTCAAGTAACACTATTAGTAACATAACACTAAATACCATTATTGGTGTACTACTGTACTTAGATAATAAATTTCGGGTGTTGTTATTAACCAGAGTGTTGTTAATTAAGGTGTAACTACCTGATTCCATGGCCAGGTCCACAAATGATGTTTTTGATGATGACGTTGTATGTCGTGGTCCCAATGGAGATACAGTCATCTCCTGACCCAATGACACAGTCCAAGATTTGCACATTGTACACATTCGTCTGCAGATGGATCCCATCGGTGTTGGGGCTTAAGTCGGGGCTGTCAATTGTAATCCCTTGAATGAGGACTCCATTGGCATAATTGAACTTGAGATGCACTTGTGGCGTATTCGCGATAGTTACGCCAAGAACAGCAACATTGGTCGCACGAAGGAAGCGGATACCCTACAACACATCCAWCGGCATTATAAAACAGTTTAAAATTGGACATCAGTTTTGGTTAAATAACTGCAAATTCTAGACACCCAAACATGTGACATATCCAATTCATGATCAACACAAAGCTCAAAGAGCCGGGATGAAATTTCAGGTTGAGCGCTTCGAAAACTCGCAATTGAAAGTCACGGAATTATTAAAATGCCAATTTAACGAAAGACTAGACCTTCGGTCATTCAATGTTAAGTTCATGTAGTTTCTGGAGGTTAATTTTGCCATCCAGATATCTGGAAAATCGATCGTCAATTTCATGAATGTCCCACCAATTGAATGAATTTGATGTTACGTGCTCAAAATCTCAGTTGAATGTGTGCAAAATTCCGGAGATAGAATCCCAATTCTCGAGGTCTGCTTCACCCATGCTAGAATGACATAAATTCTTAACAGGGTTTGACATCTTCAGGAAAATAGAAAGCATGGAGGCTTTCTGGCACTCACCGTAGGCCCACCGCCTTTCTTCCAGAACGCGTCTCCACGAGCATCCAAAGTACCCTTGCCCTGAAGAGTGAAATTCTTGCAATCCGTGAACTGGATCCAGGAGGAAGTGGAGCTCTTGCCCTTATATTTGCTGGGACCCAATATGTTACCATCAACCTGTCCAGTCAACCACAAAAGATATTTGTCAACGAAGAAAGTAATCATCAATTTCGTCAAATTGGCGCGATTTGGGAGCCGAAATTGTGACAGAAGTCTATAAACTACGTACGACAGGTATGGATTCATGTTTCTCGTCCTGAAAAGTGCCAAGATTGTGGAATTATACCGCCAATTTTCACAAAAAAGTTGGACGTTATTAATTGCGGTCAAGCCTCTGCAATCATTAATATCCAAAATTTCAACAATTGATAATTATACATACATGTATTAACCAATGGCGTTTGAATGTTGTTAAACTTAATATAGTTAATTAAAATTCTGTCAAAGCATAAAAGATTTCATCAAAGGTGCATATTTCTTCAAGCCCCTCAACTATAAGGTTCAGTCTKYATAGATSTATCTCWARAATTTGAAGCMTTACACATAAACACTAACATAGTCTCCTTTGTATTTTTGACTTTGGAAGTTGTAATTTCAACGGATTACGAAGGTAGCACTGTAACACGTGCAACCAAAACTTCGGAGACTGTATCATGTAATAATTAAGTAAGGAAGAAAGGTACCTGGAAAATTATGCTGGACGTGCATTTTTTCCCCACGAAAAAGGTCTGATCTTGCAGAACAAAGCTGAAGCCATTGGGGACCAACAGCGTGACTGTACCTGTGGACGCACAAGCGCTGGYCCACGCCTGGACGAACCACTGCAAAGAGAATACATTCAAACGTCAAAATCCAATTCTCTGTTGCACAAGTGGGTGGCACTGCTTTGAAAGCGTCAGACCTCTGTACTGTCAAAGTTATTTTAGTGCCATTTTAATCTTGTTCTAACGGTTACGATGACATTACTAATGTCATGTTAAACTCGTTTCCACCGCATTTCTTGGACCGCCCCGATGTAATCAAAGCATCGTTCAAATTTGCTGTCCCTAGATTGCTAGTGTAATGGACTCCCCTGTGATCTAAAAACGGTCCCTGCTCCGGGGGGTCTGACTGCGACTGTAGCGACAGATCTACACCTATCGGAATGCCGACTTCGGACACGGTCCATTCATGAACATTCCTCTGAAAAATCATTGCAAAGCATTCTCCTGACCACGTTGCTCTTCAGGAAACGAAAACTGCGCACCAGTTGTGCTCTTGAAATCTAGCAGAAGCTTTCATTCAAAGTCAAGCTTTCGATCAGTGTGACAGGGTAAGACACACTAATGTCAATCTACCGCATTACATCGACATTATTTATGTCATTACAGCTTGACACTATCACAGTACTGTCTCTCACGACATTCCATTGATTCAAATTCCAATGTCGTCTTTCTGAGTACGTTCGGAGTGTACGTCTTTCCAACTTAAACTGCCACAATTCATTCATGCCCAATTACACCCTCACGAGCTCCATTATACACCAATTGGTCTTGATGAGAACGTCACGCTCACAATGCAATAATCTAGACACTTCGAAAYTCATYCCAGTACCTGRGTATCATCCGCCTTCCCGTCGCCTTTCGCACCCAGCGTCTTAATGTTCAACACAACCGCTCCGCTACTCTTCCCGGGGTTCGGGGACGCGGCCATGGTCGTGATCACATCATCCCTGTGACTCAGTTGCAGGAATCCCATGTGCGACTTCGCCTCCCCTCCTCTTGCTGCCCAAAGTACTACGACCCCGACAACCCAAACCAGACCCCATCGCACCACTCCTGGACCCATGCCGCCCACGCCACCGACACTTCCTCTTCGGAACCCCATGGATGGATATGGATCCAGCTGAGCGGAGCTGATCTCGATCTGATCCCCACCAGCAACAAGGAACTAGATCCGAGTGGCGACGGCAATATGAGTGTCACCGTACCTCGACATGGACACCACAAAACTCTCTGATGAGCTACAACTCTGGCTGCTAGCTGCTGGTTCCCGTTCTGGTTCCCGATCTGGTTGTCGATCTGGTTCCGGAAGCCTTGGATTCATTGCAACTAGTTGAGGAGGTGCTTCTGGTGAGGCGCGGAATGCGCCGAGCGGGCGACGCGGAGCGCGAGAGTTAAGAGGGTGCAACTTTAGCTCGTAAAYGGGATCGACATCATCGCCATGGAACATCCATGGGCACCTATTTGAGTATTAATTTGGGTCTACAATTGGGTCTATTTGGGTTTCCGAATCTCCGGAATCCGCGCWTTTGGAGCTTCAAATCCGAGATGACTACAGGAGATGGTGGAATGGATTGTCAACCTGCAGTCAGTCGCCCAATTTCGACAGTGGAAGTCGATCAGACTTTTCCATTTGCATTCGATAATRAGATTGAAATCAAGTACCGCGCATCGGCTACTGTAGTCGTCCTYCYKRRGKTKKKGGKTTCCYKG